>VCRD01000167.1:164972-188689 GCA_006783055.1 Trinorchestia longiramus
TCTATAAGCAGCTTCTCCCGAGGCTGTGGGATTTAATCACCGTATCAAAACGGCTGGTCGATCTTTTAGTGTGCCCATCATAAAATACTTGAACGTAGAGACTCGAGTGATACGGAACTTGCCAGCGATATTTACTTCCTGACGCCATAGTTATTATTCGAGGTATACCACACCACTACTTTTTCAAACACAAACAAAATTATTCGAATGAAACGTGACTACCTGAAATGAGATTTCGGTGTACATTTTAGCTGTCAATTAACTCATTGTTTCGCAAAAGGAAATCTTGGTTAGAACTGTTTCTTAAGGCTATACAAAGGCAAACCCTAATAATTCATTTTGCATTACAGGCTGCGTGATAAACTCAAATCTCAACAATACGAATACTGCAGGCACTAGGTAAATTATTTACTGCATTGTGGAATAATATACGACGAGAGATCCGTCGAATTACCGAAAAACAATCACCGGAATTACACAAACTGCTAAACCTACAGAGGAACGCTTAAGCCAGGCTAAAATGATAAGTTTAAGGAATAACTAGTAATTAAGTGAAGCGCCAAACTTCCTAACAACCGTCAATAGAAACTTACCCGTCAGAGAGACTGAAAGCACGAATACACTTGTTCACTGGATAATGGTTATGCACGGCCTGACGGGCGTCTGATTTGAGAACCTGTGGTTGACTACACTCTTCTATAAACGACGAGCGTTACAATTTGAAGTCACGACGATGATTAAATTTAGACTAAAAAAAAACAATCACAAGTGGCGTGAAATAAGTATAAAGATTTACTCTAAAATATTACTATGTTTAATATTATTTAATACTAAAATAATCACGATATTTTAGCGGCCCTACAGATGCACTGATACAGTCGCTGGAAGCATGATCTCTAGTCTTAGCATTAAGAATTGAGTTAGCATTAAGAATTGAGAAAACGTCGTTTATTTCATGTATGTATACTTCCATGAAGTAATTTATATATTTTTTTCTTAAACCAAACTGCAGATTCGTAAATCTTATGCGAATTTCTTTGCTTAGTTTGAGCATAAATTTGAATACACACACCTTATGTTGGTCTCACGTGATTAACATTCTGTTTGACATCTCTTTTAGCGTCGCTCTTATCTTATCTAATCAGAGTGAAGGTATACACTAGGACCGCTTCATTTTCCTGTTTCATCGTCAGTATTGAGAGGAGGGTGTGAATTTTACTTCAGTGTCTTAGTTTAAATATTTCACAATGCCAACGTGTGGGGAAACCTTTTCAATTGTTTGCAACACCCTGACAGCTGTGAGTTCGATATAACATGCAGTTTTCCATACAAATAACAACAGTATTAATACCAGTAAGATTTCTAACACTGGATTGGGTCGACGACGCTAGAAGAATGATTCCGGTGAAGCTTTTTCGTTCAAATTGACCTGAGGAATTTGGTCACACAAAAATTATTTTCATATTATTGAGTTAAATTCATTATGATAGTGAAAGCACATGGCATGTTGAAAATAAATAAAAAACCGCGGTGATAATCATTTCATGGCACTTTAATAAACAAAACTAAATGGGAACGCTATACTTCTGTTGTTTTGTAGTTGCACCGGTAACTCTGTATTGTTCTATGATAGTATTAGTGATTAATGTATGTATATAAAACACTGCAACCACTACGCAAAACTAAGCACTGACCATAATTTAATACCACAAATTTAAAAGTCACATCTGAGGACTAATCGAGCTGTCTGGTAGCGTGAAAATTAATTAAGGAGTCGCTTGTATCATTGACGTTTTCGAACATAAGTGTTATATTCTGTCCTGAAACACATAAGTTTCGGATAGTATGTGTAGTGCAAAAAAGGCTTAGAATTTGGTTTGAAAAATCAATTTGCAGCGCAAGGGCATGCTTTCCCATGGTGCTAGTTTAGACTTTTTTCGATCTACGCAGATAATAGGATGCCTAATCCGAAGCAGAAAAATATGTGTAGATTAGTAGACACACACATGAAAATTTTCGTGTTTTTTACTAAGATTTTTCGATTAGTCTACCAGTGGACGTAGGCTTGTAAGCAAGCAACAAACTACGTATCTACATATATGTATAAGTGACAATGTATCCCCATCTCTCTATCTGTGTGTGTCCGTCCCATTACTTCCTATCTATTACTGAAGAAAAATTATTGAACTGAAATCAGAACGGGTATGCATGTATTACAAGCATTGTATTGTGGATACCATAGGCTCCAGATCTCTATAAAATACTCCATTTTTTCCGTTATTAGCTTTCTTCTTTTCCACGGCCATGTCAGAGGTAAATACAGTACAGAATGGAAGTTCTGTATACGAGTATATTCATGAAAAAATTCAGATTATGATAGTACCACGGGCAAAACTAAAATATGTATTTGATTTCATAGATCCTTAACTTTATCACTTTTAAACTAAGTAATTTCAACGGGTACTGTCAAAGCCATATTATTGGTAGATAAGATACAGAATGGAAGTTCCGTACATATTAATGAAAAGTTCCGTACATATTAATTCGTCGTAAGTCTTTAATACATTCATCTCTAAAATAATTTTAAATTAGTCAGAACTAAATAGTGGAATTTCCACGGAAACTGTCAAGTTATTATATAGTGGAATACTAGTAGACGTGTACGTAAAAATTTACGTGTTTTTATTGAATTTTTTCGTTTGATTTGCCAGTGGACACGGGCTTTGCGAAGGAGTTTCCACATTCAAGGACGTGCCTTTGGTATCTACAATACAATGCTTACAATCCATGTACATAAACCCTACCGAATTTTCTCCTATCGAAATCGTTGAGAACGTAACACAGAGACAGACCAAGCAAGTTAGCATGCAAGCAAGCAAGTAAACAAGAAAGCGAGCAACAAACTGTATATTATTATGTAGTGGAATATTGTTTGCCAAGCTTTACGAGCATTGTTGGACGCAATGTGGACTCGGCTGCCAAAGCTCTCACTATTGCAATATCAGCTCATGTGAGTGGGAGTTCCCGTACAAGTCTTTCATTTATTTCTTTTTCTCGTTTTGCTGAAAGATCACATACAGAAAAATACAAACTCTTCTAACCTCAGAATGATATTGTGATGGTTGCTTGCATGTTTCATTCTGCACTTACTCCAATTCTGGGAGTTCTGTCAGTTTGAAAAATTATACCTGTGTTGAATGGAACAGACGAGATTTATCATAAGTAGCTAGTCAAGATGTAACATTTTCGAGAAGTAATGCTATTTCCAAAATTATTTCAGATGTCGGAAATAATTTATGCCACTGAACTTTTCGTATTTATTTTACCTGATGCTGTTGATTCATTATTTACACAAATGACTGTTATACCTTCACAGGGTATTTCCAGTTATTCTACTTATATTTTTCTTAATTAAGAGACATGTTTCCATAGACTCCATTTTCTGATGCATTCAATAATTTTTTTCTATTTTTGCTAACTCCTCGAGATGGAAAAACACATCAATTTATGTAATACACTCAGGAGCAGAAAGTATAAAGCTTTCAAAATACCAATTCATTCATAAACAATACTGCTATCCAGAATGCGAATTAGCCCCCAAATGATGTCAGAACCTGATTTCAGTTACAATTTAACAGCATATCTGCTTTGATAATCTGTTTTGGTGATTGATGGTAAATTAAGGGTAATGCATGCTGACTAATTATTGAAACTATTTCTACTACTCACATCGTTTTGCAGGGTGTAGGGCTGGGGTTTGTCGGCTTCGCCTCGTTCGTCCTACAAAAGCACTACATTCACGAGATATTTGTCAGCCCAGCGATCGTAGAGGCGTTCTTCTGCCTGTCATTTGGCAGTCTACTGATCGTGACTGAAATCATCTTCAACTCGGTCTGGTGCTGCCTCACGGGGAAATTTAAACGCAAATCTAAACCGTACAGAAACATCTTTATCATAGTAAGTTTTTTTACTTCTCGAAGGGTTCAAGAAAAGGAAATTTCCTTGATTTTCTGTTTTATATTCTTTTATGGGGGGATCTACTTAGTGTAAAAATTCGTGCCAGTACTAGCCATTTTACCTAAGCACCATTATGAAATTAATTGTAGTAAATATAGAGCTGTGGGCGGGACTGTAATTGTAGCAACACAAAATTCTACACTATGTATCATCATTTATGCAAGCGATAGAATGATAGTTGACAGTGTTAGTTACATAAGAACAATCAGTGGGTATGTTATTGCATCTTAAACCCTTAAAAATAACTTCTATGCAAACTCCTATTGTATGTGCAGGAAAGGTTTATGAAAACATATGTGGGGTTATAATTTCCCTCGAAGAGATGTCAGTGGGTGTATTATTGCCCATAGAAACCAATAACGATGTCATATAAGGTAACTTCTCTTAGATATGACGGTGGCGAGATATGGATATAGGTCGGATAGTTGTAGGCGGGTTTGTTATTGTGCATCGAAACCTTTTACAGCACAATATATTATATGTTGACTTCTCTTGTGAGTGCAGGCGGCGGTATGGAAGTTTTTAGTTTGCATCGTAGAGTTGTCTGTGGGTTTTCTTCTCTTCGCCCCAGCGATCGTGCGCTCACAGATCAACGAGACCATGTCAGATGCCTTCAATGCTTACACCCCTGGGCAGCTCAACACCACGGAACGTGTGGATCATTTTCAACATGAGGTAATAACTTGACGTTTGCAATGTCTGTGACTTTATGTCGTGTTTTTTTTTCTCAAATTCAAGTACACTCAGCATGTATATGTTAATACACTCAGTCTTAATTCACGTTATATTTTATTTAGTTGTCAGGACATGGTGTGGCTCACAATAGACTCACTTCTCCAGCATACACGATGAAATAAAATTATTTACCCATGTACTGTCATTTTTTCTATTTAGATTCATGCAAACGAATGGCCAAGAAAATTCATTTAAAGTTTAGACTTTGAAACATGGTGTGAATCGTTTTAATTGATATTCTCATCATTTGCCTGCGCTAAGGAAACAACATGGCTCAAGCTTGAGTAATTGGTGTACATACTCATCACTACTCAACAGCTTCATTTGCGTCGTTAATTTCATAGGCCTAACAATTTTTTTTTCTCATAACTCGACTATCAGTCAAATTTTACCATTGTCTTCTCTGAAAGATAACTCTCGGAAAAGCATTGTGTTCTTTGATAAGCATTAGATACTACAGTCATCACCGTTCACGATGCTATTTTTGAAATTAAAAAAGTTCAACAACTGTTATTTATTTTCATATTCATCTAACGCGCAGTACATGGCATGTTTCATTCAGGAACGCCTTAGAAGTTAGGCGTCTCTATGGATGAACTATATTTTCCGCCGAAAGCCCTATTCTTTGAGCAAAATTTTCTTCTCATACCTCAATGAATTTTAATTCTTAAGTAGAAATTTTTCCACGTATGACGTGGAATTAATACGTTTATATTGTTGTCTACGACCTTTTTTCTGTTGTTCTGTTTATACGTGACGTATTAATACGTTTATATTGTTGTCTACGACCTTTTTTCTGTTGTTCTGCGGTTGAATTAGTGGTACTTTTTTGTCAAAGTGATCATATTTTTGAAAACCTTCACTTCACTTAGAACTGTGCTAAAGAATACTTGGATCTTCTATGTAAATGCCCTCAATACAGATTTTTGCCTTCATTCTCAGTTGCAGTGCTGCGGATTACAGAACTACATGTACTGGACCGACAGCTTGGAAGGAAATGACGTTACCATCGGCTGTTGCAAGAACACAACTATTCAGAATTGCTACAAGGAAGTCAATGACGATGATATTTCAACTCTGCAAGATACGATCTACACCGTTGGTTGCTACGAAGCTTACATCGACAGTATGGCAGAGTCTTCCATCACGGCCATCGTCCTTTTCTACATGGCAGCTGTCTTACTGGTGAGCATCCGTTCATCAATTACGTTTTGCAATTTTCGAATATAAAGTTGAACGAATATGTGATCGGTCATGTTATCCAAGTTTACAAAGATATCTCCAATCTATGATTTCCGGCCCTGCTCCAAGATGCTGATAAGGCACATATAACAAAGTTGTCTTCTTCGCCTGGTATGTTAGGTAGATTACTATTATCTTGGTCATCATTCTGACATAAATTTCCCTCAATGTGTCGGCGTACACAGAATTATTTTACAAGATCGTGCCTACTTGCCGGAATTAATGAAGTCAAGTCACTGAGTTCAGTACGATGAGACGCTTCTGATGTGCCGATAGCGACACATCACTGCCTGCAAGAGCTCATTTTATACTAGGATATGAAAAATATCAAAACAAGGAGACTCAGGAAAAACTTCAGTGCGTATTCCGTCTATCTTTCATTACCAGTTATGAAAGAGGAAAACAGATAACTGGTCAGATTGCTTGCCACATTGTATACCATGTTGAATATTGACCACTAGCATGTACTCATTTTTGTTGAATCTCATTTCATGGATAAAGTCCCGTATGTCAAAGTCGCCTTACGTTTGAACTTATCATCTGCTGTTACATCTCTGCCCGTTTTTACTAATTCGTAGTTGTTAACGTATCTGTCAAAAATGTGTGATATTTTGCGAGTACATTTTCATTTCTTGTTTTTTTAGTCATACCTCGTAATTAAATTTTCCAGCCACTGATGAAAACATATTCATTAATGAAAAATAATTTTAAATAAATTTTGACTCATCATTGTTAAATTTTCTCTCAATTTCAACCAAACTGTTCTTTGATAGCATTTTCTTCTATTGGAAAATCTTCATTTCTAGATCTTCATTGTTGACCAAGTTCCTATGTATTAAATATTCTCATCATTTCTTGTCTTGAAAAAATTCTTGAAAAATCTTTTTCCTAATATAATTGTGTATAAGTGATTTTTTTTAACTCTACAGGTGTTGGCGATCGTCTCGTACGTCATAAATGTCGTTTTAAATCCCATCAAGGATTCCGAAGACTTACCAGACCACGCGTTTACGTTAAAGACCTTTCCACATTCAGATCAAGAGCCCAAAGAAAGTCAACCTTTTATGGATTCCAATCGAGGCCATGGTGGGCAATACCATTTGGAACCAGTGAATTAGGTTCTTCCGCTAATCAATTATTTATTTTACTGCTTCATTAAATCAAACTGCGCAAAAAACGTATACATGACATTTTGAATCAAACGCAAGGCTTTATTATAGAATGCATTCTCGCACAATGGGATAAATTATTCCCCAATGTAGCAGAGTTCAAGCATCTGACGACCTTTCTTTCATTTCACCAAATGAAGAATTCTTAAAATTTCAATGTTCAAATTTCACCTGGACTTTATTAAAATTTACTCTAACAACTTCCAAACTTAATGTCTAATTTGAAGATTGAAAACCAAATAGAGAAAACCAATGAAGAGTTATCCCGAAGCCACTGCGAGGGGGAAAGAGAGCTTACTAAGAAAATTGTAAAATCAAAAAAGTTGTTTAGGGTGCAGTAGGTTTACAGATTGTTATATGAAATTAAACGTAAGACTGAATTTCGGAAAAAGAACCAAATGGTTTTTCATTTCAAGTAAGCATCAAATAGATAAATATTGAATTCTTGCCTTGTGCTTGGCTGTAACCAATAGGTTAGTAGTCAGGAGCTCAGCATGTCACTTGTACACACAAGGAATCGAAACAGATTATTCACATAAAGAGCGTGTTTTGTATATGAAATCTACGTGAACCTTAAATTTCCTCTAGCAAATAAAATTATTTTCGGTATTCAAATTTAGCTAAACTAGGAAGGGTAAGTTTAGCATTTAAGCACAAGTCCTTAATTTTTACTCTCGTAGTTCTAAAGTTCAATTTTTTCTAAACAGTTGATGAAAGTCAAAGAGCAATTTTTAGTACAGTAGTTTATTCAAGTTAACAGTGCAAGATATGTGTTTTTGTACATCAAACTGCGGAATACATTAGCAAAACGAGGACCGCAGATACTGACGAGAACAGTTATTATTCCGGGCATCTTCGTCTCACTATGAGTACTGTGAGAAATAACAAGGCGTAACCAATGAAATAACAAGGTGTGACCAATGAAATAACGAGGTGTGACCAACGAAATAATTAGATGTGATCAATGAAATAACTAGGTGTGATCAATCAAATAACTAAGTGTAACCAATGAAATAACTAGTTGTGATCAATGAAATAACTAGGTGAGACCAATGAAATAACTAGTTGTGATCAATGAAATAACTAGGTGGGACCAATGAAATAACTAGGTGGGACCAATGAAATAACTAGTTGTGATCAATGAAATAACTAAGTATGACCAATGAAATAAGGCGTGATTCACAACAGATGGTGTACGCTTAAATCTGTGCATGCAGAGTAATCAAATGACATTCCAAAGCATTGAAGTGTTCTTCTTGATAGCGATGATATGTAAAGCATAGTCCCCATATTCAGTGAACCATAATTAATTGGCTCATTTATTTATTGATCTTGCATGAACTTTTGGAATGGCAGATGCCCCACTCAGCACATCCTCTGCAGCAACTAAAAACCTTCTTCAGTACCTAATAACCTCTTCTAAAGTGCATACTTGCCTCCTCTACAACGCATACTTGCCTTTCCTACATAGCAAACTTGCCTCTTCTACAACCCATACCTGCCTCTTCTACAACACATACTTGCATCCTCTATAACGCATACTTGTCTCCTCTACGACTCATCATTCTCTATCCATAAGCTGCGTTGATTGTGCATGCGAGAAAAATATTTTTAGATCTCTAAGAAATAATATTCAGAACAACATTCTTTACTTGATATTTTTTTTCTTTTATCGATATTGCTGACAGACACACTTGTTAGTACAGCCAAGTTTTGAGAGTCCTGTTGCAAGGAAATTTTTATATTGTTTATAATATACTTTAGTTCAATATTTCCTTTTTCTGTGAAAGCCTCATGAATATTTTGAAAGTAGCCGAGGTGTTGGAGATCATATTTGTACTTCCATCAGATAATAATACTGCTCACTTTCCCCAAAGTTAAAAAAATTGCATGTACGTGAGCGAGCATACAACTGACTCAGTTAGAGTAGCAATGTAATATAATTTTTTTAATATAAATACTTTATAAAATTAATAATAAGCTATTGTAGGTCACGTTGAGTATTCTGTCTAGTGTATGTGGATGAGGATGTGAAATTACACAAGTAAATGTAAGTACTTCAAAGGCTTGTGTGTTTCCTCATCCTTCTATCTTCAACGAAATAGTAGTGAATTGCATGGCTCCACTCCAAACGAATACCGCGAAGATGGCTAGCTTTCATCGACCAATGAGCAAACAGGACGGAAGAAGTGAATCCAGAGACGAGGCTGGACCTCGTTACGACCAGAAGCACGACATTAACCAATGAGCGGTCACGCTCAAGCAGCAGGGCCCAGCCAACCGCCCTAAATAACGAGACTGCTACGCTCTGCGTCACGGACTCTCTCCCAAGCACTTCCAAAGTCAACATCTCCACCAAGAACTTTCGTCACCTGAACAATTCAACTCACAGCCAACAGCGGAGAAAAGAAAGCAGAAACCAGCCATCCTGTCTGCGGACAGGATGGGCTCAAACGACCTACGTATTAACAAGAACTACACGCTCCAACTATACACGTCTCGGCAAGATGTCAGTACGCCAGTGCTCGACGTCAAGACGTGTGCAGCGAAGCAAAAGGAGAAATTACAATTAACAGAATATTCCAAATTCGTAAGTACAAAGTACTAAACTCATATTGCCTTTAACACGTTTGTTGCGATGCGACCCACCGGTGGGTCACTCAGGTTAGGTTCTGTAATTTTTTCAAAGCTTTTTAGTGACTGTATGTACAAAGTAAAGATTTGCACCAGCTAGGCAATCGCAACAAACGTGTTAATTGCCTTTTCTCCTATTGGGTTCCTCGACGTTCCCTTACTCCCTCAGGCGCTCACTCCGAGTAAGACACAACATAAAGATATTCAATGTCTGCTCGGAGATAAGAAATGTCTGAGGGTTGGGACTGAAGAGTGATTATAATACAGATCACTACAAAATGCATACTTGGAAACAGTAAGTGGATCCAAGTCTATTAAAATTTCTGAGTTATGAACTATTCCTTGGTTCACAACTGAGGAAGATTCAGAACTCTGGATGGTATGCTAACACTAGTTAGCAATGAAAAACTTTCTTTGAGGTTTGATAAAAAAGTTTGATTAGTTATTTAATTTAATTTGCTAGTTAAATTAGTTAGATACAGTCTTGTTAGCTTCATGAATTTGTTTAGATTTTAGACAACGCTTTTTCATAATATCTTGACATATTATTTTATTCATCTGCTACGCTTCTGTCTGCAGAAAACATTTCTGTAATTTTGAATTTTACGATGATTTTTAAAACATCTTTGGGCAACGAGTATTTTTCTGTAGTAGTTGTTTTGTGGGTGTGTTCTTCGAGGGTAGTGATACGATCGGTTTCGTAGCTTGCAGATTTATTGAACACGATCAAAATCAGAGCAGAAGTTGGGGCCAAGATCGAGGACTAAAACTGAGAACTTGAAATCCGTTCCTGAAACTGAAACGGAAACCCGCCAGAGAGAGATTGAAAGCGCGAATAAAATTGTTGTTCACTGGGTAATGGTTGCGAAAGAACTGACGCGCTCTTGACCTTAACACGTTTGTTGCGATGCGACCCACCGGTGGGTCACTCAGATTAGGTTCTGTAATTTTTTCAAAGCTTTCTAGTGACTGTATGTACAAAGTAAAGATTTGCACCAGCTAGGCAATTGCAACTAACGTGTTAAGACTCCTGGTTGACTATGATCTTTTATAGACGAGAGTTACAATTTGAAGTTAAAACTACGATTAAATTTTCACTTAATTATCTGTTGAACATTATTTACATCATATGATGTGTGTTCGAGTTGCATTCTACCAGCAATTTACACCACATGATGTAGATGCGCGACGGTACCACAGCGGCGTTAACATCATATGATGTTATAATGTTTATTAGTTCAAATAGCGTTGTCATTACTGTCATATTACAGTTGTAATATGGCAATAGTATTATTATTGTCGAGTTAGTGGTGACCGTTAACAGGTTAAAATACTATTCGCAAATGGCGTAAAACGAGTATAAAAATTAACTCTAAAATATTACTAAAATTAATTGTATTTTTAATTGTCGTCTCAAAGATCATACTAAATTAATTCCTTTATTTCCAAGGCACCACACAACTTCATTTTTATGTTCATTTATTTACAATGACATGAAGTTTTTGCAATCAGCATAGGTCCTTATATGACAATTTTTTGACATCTCTTATCTTTGAAAACAAATGATCTGTAGCATGAACGGTATCACTCAATGTACCATTCATATTTCTGTAATAGCACATTAAAATATAAGTTAGCAATTATCTCATTAAAATATAAGTTAGCAATTACCTAATTGAATATAAGTTTGCATTTATCTAATTAAATATAAGTTAGCATTTAATTCATTAATCTCACTAGAGATTGTCGTAAAAATTACTACAAAATTTTAGTCTTATTTTAGTCTCTTTGGCAAGGTTAGTGACAACTCAGGGATATATTTTATTTATATTAAATAATCAGATCTGAGCGTTCCAAAATAAACAAAGAACTATTAGGCTGGCAACATTCGCGGATCCTACCCCCCGTTTCCGGCCCGCATTACTATATATACTTGATCCCACGCCACCGATTTTGTTGCTATCTAGAATCCGTTTTGTGCGTAGTGGAAGTGAACATTCTATGTCTTAAGTATTGTCAGTCTTGTCTAATTTTTGTGTTTAACTTGCCGGTGTATCTGTTATTAGGTGATTTTTAGAGTATCAAGTGTTGGCGTTTTCACCGAGTTATTAGAGCAAATCAAGTGTTAGGAATTGCTTCTATTGGACAATTGTGATAAATCAGTGACTGTGCTATAGTGAGTGATTCAACAGTGTTCATATGAACAGGTCAAATCCTAAAGACAGTTATAAGTCTAGCCTGCAATTAACTCAGGTGTAGATTTATTATTAGAATAATAATAAATAGAATTATTATTTGTTTATTTTTATGTGGAAAAATCCTGTTCTAGTTTATATCAACCGTATTATTTTTACTTTTATTGTAAATTTTCCTGATGTTGCTAAAATTGTTTTCTAAAAGAACCACATGCAAATCCCTAAGACCTCTGCCATGGATACAAAATAATTTGTTTCTGCTCCTATCAATAACTTATAAAATAAATTTAATTAAACCACCACTTCATTGCGAGAGGTGGAAACAAAGAGCTTGATTAAATGGTGAGTTGCTTGATGATGAACCTTACCAAATGCTGCCTTCTGCACTCAACCCTGACCTTTTAAAGAGTTGTCAATGGGACTCGTGATGTGGCATTATCCGCGTATATGTGCTCATCACTTCACATTACGTGCAGAATTTGGGGGACCGTCTGCCACCCACTCACTCACTTGTGCATCACTGTGCACCGACTGTGCATCACTGCCACTATTCAGCCACAGTCGCTATAGCTCCAGACTGGCCACTCTTACCTGAAGCTGAACTGGCCTAACTTTCATCTGGACGCTCTGGACTGGCTCAAGAATCCCAAGAAGTTCCAAGCTATTTCTCATGCCAATTTTATGGAAATACAAGCTGAGTTCCTGTTGACGAGTTCCTTTATTTCCTTGAGTAAGGTCACACGGGCAGTTAGATTAGGCTTGTTAAAGTTGGTTGCTTAAAATTCCCCAAGCACAACCAAACTTTACAGATCTGTTATTCCTTCCGAATAAAAAGATTGAAAACGAAAGGAAACGGAGCAAGACTGTCACAACACCTCTTCTGGAACGATTGCAGAGTGCTGACAACTAACCATTTTTCCGAGGGATAAGCCACTTTAGTTTTGCTTTCCTGGTTTTCTAGAAATTTAAAATCTCAATTTTCGCTCTACTACTAAAGTTGTTTTTGTTCCTAATCACTGACGTATCAAAATTTACATTGATTGATTATGAAGTAAGGTTAACAAATCATCTTTTCCTATTACAGCACCCATACATTTATTTATTGAGAATAATTGTGAAGTTTTGGTACCGCTAGGTGATTTTAACAGCCAAGGTTCAACGTTCCTATTATATCTGTCCGTGTGACCTGACTTGAGGAAAATAATAGAACAATGATAGTGACTCGGCTTTTATGTTTCCCAGGCAAGGGATAGAGCAAGGTTTTCAGATCTTCATGAGGTATTGGCCAGTTCACAGCATCAGAAGGTAATTAGGCCAGTCCAAAAAATAGGCAAGTCCAGAGCTTCAGGAGGTAATAAGGCCAGTCCAGAGCTTCAGGGGTGTGGCGATACGTATGAAATGGGTGGTGAATATGACATGTCTAATTCATTTATTAGTGATTGATTTGATGCATATAAAAAAGGTAAAGTTTATCTGCCTACTTTTAATTGCATAATGATTCATTGTTGATGAGTTCTTTTCTCTCTCATAATTTACATAATCTTGGTTCAATGCATGGTTTTCCTGCATGCTGTCCTACCATCATATTTCAATTAATACTTGCAATTAACACGATTGAATTAAATGAAACAAACATACGTAATCGCACTAGAGGAACTCTAATCCTCTGAATACATGATATGGTACAGGTGCTCCCAGTACTTCTTTTCAATGGCAAGGTGAGGGTAATGATACACATAAAAGATTTAACACATGGTATTCTAACTTCACGAGATGGGAAATGTGAGTCATCTACCACATTTTGGCATATAACCCACAACATAATATCCTATTAAACAGTGCATCATTAATGGATCATTTGCATACTTAATCGTTGAATAATTAAATGTGCGTAGGGAACAAATTAATTAAATCAATGGTGCTCACGACAACTTACGAAATTTACCCTGCCACTAATCTTGATCACATTGAAAATAATAATATTAACTTGCCATCACACTGGCGATTCGTTGCTGATGATAGGCTTCGATGTTAACACTCACAACTACGATACATTAGCAATAACGCTGATTATTCCGCTTCCCTTTCCTTGCTACTTCGCAATCAATTCTTCCCTCATTATACACGGTTAAGTGCACGTGAAAAATCTGCTGTTATTCGTCGGTCTAATGCTAACTTAATTCCCCCTTAATCACTTTTACACCTATTTCACCCATACCCCTAAACTTATAATTATCCCTCGATGTCACTCTGGCTGCACAAGCCTACATTGCTGTTGAGATCTAATTCCCTAGTTTAAGTCCCCTCATCTATCCTTTTTAGGGTAACGAACCATTTCTGGGGTTACCACTTTAGGGTCACGAGTTTAGAGTCACCACTTTAAGGAACGTATTATTTTTCTGTTGTAATAATTTCGTGGGTGAAGTTCTTCCAGGGAAGTGATACGATCGGCTTCGTAGCTTGCAGATTTATTATTTGACACGATCAAAATCAGCAGAAGTTAAAGCCAAGATCAAGGACCGAAATTGAGAAATTCGTAGACGGAGACTGGAACTGAACTGAACTGAGCCTGAAACCGAAACTGAAACCTGCCCGGATAAAGACCAATAAGTAACTCAAAATAAATACAGAATTTAGCAAGAAAAATCAATACCACAAGGTAACTTTATAATACAACTGTTGAATAAAAACATTAAAGAATCGCACCTAATTAGCCGGCTGCTAAAGAGAACACAAAACGAGATATCGATAGGCAGCTTCTACCCGAGGCTATGAAATTTAATAACCGTATCAAAATAGCTGGTCGATCTTTCGGGATGCTCATCATAAAATACCCGAACGTAGAGACTTGAGTGAGACGAAATTATACAATGAATTTGATAGCTGATGCAAAAGTTGTTATTCAAAGTGTTCTATATTTAGATTAATTATAAATCTTGGAGTAATGCAAATCAAAGCACAATTTCATATCTAGGCAAAGATAAAATGATAAATTTAGGGAATATATGGTAGGTTAGTGAAACGCATTACTTCCTAACACATGGTCAATGGAAAACTTACCCGTCAGAGAGACTGAAAGCGCGAATAGAATTACTGTACACTGGGTAACGGTGGGGAAGGAACTGACGGGCACTTAGCCTATAGGCTCGTGGTTGACTATGGTGTTCTATAAACGAGAGTTACAATTTGGAGTTGGAACTACGATTGAATTTTTAACTTTAAAATACTAGTTTCAAATGACGTGAAATATGTATAAAAAGTTAACTCTAAAATATTACTAAATTTAATATTATTTAATACTAAAATCATGATATTTTAGCGGCCCTACACCTTACTACCGCTTTTATATGAGCCTTGCTCCTCCCAAGTACCTTTTCGTTTTCATTTCCAATCTTCCTATTTGTCCAATGGTCTAAAATAGGTTTCTAACGTTTGTGATATACCCCGCCCACTTTTCAATCACCTTGAGCGTCTCGCAACTGCGTGATTCTTGAGTCCCACAATGCTTAGTCATAAATTTCTTCTCGCTGACGTTTGTTTTAGCTACAAACATAACAGCCCGACCTTTTTAAGTGCAGGCCCTCTGTCTGCGCTGCGGATTCTACGTAGCGGTCTCTATAGTTTCACACCTCTAACGTAACTATACACTTCGAACCTTCTCAAGAGCAGGCACTCGTTTGTTTCCCTTCCTGCGAGTTTGCCTTTCGGTTAACATCTCAACATTTGATACCTTCAGCTTGAGAGTATAACGACTGCGAATTCTTCGTGTGATAAACACTCCTCATACATATACTTCATACATCGCCTGGAATATGCAAACCTATGAATATATCATAACTACCATAACAGGACGTGATTAGGCCAGTTCAGAAAATAGGCCAATCCAGAGCTTCAGGAGGTAATAGGCCAGTCCAGAGCTTCAGGAGGTAATTAGGCCAGTCCAGAGCTTCAAGAGGTAATTAGGCCAGTCCAGAGCTTCAAGAGGTAATTAGGCCAGTCCAGAGTTTCAGTGACTGCTAATGTAGCGACAACGAGTACAGTTACAGCGACAGCGAGCAGTCTTCATACAGCGAATAGTAGGATACCGCTCACACCACACACACAGCGAGATGTATTCAAGGTGGCAGATCATGCTACACAATTCCTCATATCCAGAAGTGTACCATACAATTATAGTTTTACATATTAGGTTTCTTCACGTTATTATCGTGCCGCTTATTAATCCAACGCTCATTTCTGAAGAACAATTTATTTACGGAACTATTATTGCATGATCGTTTTGATTTTTATATAAGCTAGAAAATGAATTTAGGGTCACCTAATTACACACACACTTTGTCATTAAAACACATCAAATTTATAAAGTATTGCAATGATTTTATCATTGAATTGCTGGTATTTAAGCTAAACTTTAAATTTTAGGTGCAAGAATATCTATTACTATGATTATTTTTTCAACTCTTTTCAAGTTAAAACATTAAAAACATAAAAATTAATCTCATTGAGTTATCCTCTTCAAAGTTGATATGCTCCACAGAAAACGTTGGAGGCAGACATTTCGATAACTGAGGTAGGAGATACTTTTTAAAAAATATGCAGGAGAGCACTTTAAAAATAAGTATATAGTTATCGCACATATGATTAGGACAGATATAAAAATGTAGGATTAATTTATAACCCAGTAGTTGACAGTACCTGAGCCGGCTTAAAATGAGCAACGATTCTTCTCAGGGAATCTTTTTCAGAAAAGGATAACGTAGAATCTACCATTTGAAAGTAGTGTAAGTTCATTCTATGACGTTTTTCTGAACAGCTTCATAGCTTACAAAATTAATTTCGCTTGCAGTGAACACGACGGTCGATTGCAGTACTGAGAAGTACCTTCAGTATCCAAAGATTTGGGTGTATTATACATAATGATATTAAAACCATAATGTTCGTAAAAACCAAGCAAGATATAATTACCTTAACATTCACTGTAATATCTTGAATATTTTACACTATCAGAATCGGTGAACATATAGCAAAAAGATTAACAAGAACACATAGGTTTTTAGTTTCGTGGAACTTCAAACCATGTTTGGGAATACAGTTTCATCTTCCTAAGAACGTGATCTTTAAATTCTTTTCAGTCAATTTTGTAACACTCCATCATGTGTGGATTTTGGCCCTTTATGTTTCGCATCCTTTTTTTGTTCCCAAATACTACCCAGTCGCACGACAATTCTTTAGAAAGTTTCGTCAGCGAAGCTAACCACCTTGTCTCACGTTTTACTATTTTCGATTAGGCAAATTAGGTGACTTCTTAATTTCGCCTCTGTGCATCACTAATTTGAAGAGTTCATGAACAGAAATTGACGAGGCTTGATCAACTTCTGGTTATGGATTGCTTTCATTCCGCGACTCAAATACCAGAATTCAACAATAAAAGTAATTAACTGTGGCTTACTGGTAACGTACCAAACAATTTGGCGTCATTATTGGCCTGCTATGCTATGAAATACGAAACATGAAAATGCTGAAATTGAAATTGAGCAATCAGTTATCGTGTTCGTTTTTCGGATCATTCAAAATTCTTCAATTGAGATTCTTGTTATTAAATTCAAGATTTCGTTGCTTGAAGTAATGATTAGGATACAAGCTCTAATATTGCTTGCTATACTTCTGAATTGTATTCTGTCGTAATTCTATAATTTATTCCCTTGAGGCCTACCAAGTTACCGTTCAGAACATTTAGTCGCATAAGTAGCAAAATTTATTGTATAATTTTTTGATTGATTTATTCGTTTTTAGGGCTTCTCTAATAAATTTACATGTTAAAACGAACTGTCTGCCTTTACAGACATTTAATGTTCTATAGTAATAGCTCATCAATGAAATTGACTTCAGACTGAGCTTTTCCACATATCATTTTGAATACAGCTTTCTTTTAATTTCTTGTATTTAGTTAAGCAAGGCTGGTGGGTAAATATAACAAAGAGGCTTTGCTTGCAGCATTAAGTCCCGTGGGAGCGGTCGAACCTACCATGGTGGAACAAAATTTGTATGCAGCAGTAGAAGTGGCTTCGCATCGGTCCATTAGATTGCATCATCAATATTAATTAAGTTGAATAATGCAAGAGGCATCCTATTTTGCGCTTATTTTGTTTTGATTGGCTGCTTTTATTCATCGCTTGTCTGAGGTAAGAGAAGCCTCAGCCAGGAACGTGCTCAAGCGAGCCTTCTTTTGCAGGAGCCAAATTTCATGAGCAAGAATGAATATTTTACCACGAAACGTAGCGATAAATTTCATGAAATTTAATAGAATACTACAAAATTTTAGGTAAGTCAGTAGAATGGTGCTCTGCAATGACTTTTGTACTCTTTATTTGGAAATGAATGACAAGTGAATTTAATTTTCAGAGTAGGGTTACCGAAGGTCATTTAGAACTGAACCTTATTCTGTCCAGCACTTTTTAAGACAAAATCATGCATAACTTTAGCACGTGCATTTATCTCATGGACCTCGTCAGGCAAATATTCTCAGACCATACAGCCATCGTTCGTGACACACGCGCTGATTTTCCCCTATTGGCTCATTTAATAAGGTTCAGTCACTGTTTGATAAATGATTGAGTAGAGTTTTGTGAAAAAAATTATTCTGAACGATAATTTCACGTTATTGAGATGTTACGAGGGCGGTTTTTTTTTATCCTCTGGTGGGCTATAAAAGTAGACAAATTTACATTACATAATAACTTTATTAATAAAAATAAAGAAGTTATTTTTCTACATAATTACCAAAACGGTGGAGGAATTTGTCATATCGACCATGTTCAATTGCCCTTTCTTCGGGCAATTGGGTTGTATCCATTTTGGCGATTATGTAGGGAAATACGTAAGACCATTTGGTACTTTTTGTAATAAAACTATTATGTGATGTAAACTCATTATTATTCATAGCTAATCAGAGGCTGGAAAAATAGCTCTCGTACATGCAGTATTTTCAATACAAAATTAAAAAATTCAATATTCTCCATTGTTGGTTTTGTTGGTAGTAGACTATAATTTAAAGAACACTCAATCAGTCTCTGCTTCATTTCTGCAATAGACTTGGGTGGACACCGCTGAATGCAACCATGCTTGAGTAAACCTTATCTAATCCTACCATTATATGCTATGAAAACTTCCAGTTCCATTACTTATGAAAAACTTACAAGAATTTCTATATTCATTCTTTTGTAAGATTGTTTCCTTGAGTGCGGTTGATCTTGCAACATCCGTGCAGTTGTGCGGTAAATAAGGATGAGTCATTTTGTTTTTTCGTTTTTCTTAAATCAACTTCAGAAGAGCATGAAGGTTCACTTTATATTTGAATTCAATTTTTATTCAGACTTTTCTCTTTCACTCCTTTGAAAATGAAGCCGAAACTACTAAAGAAAGAATTGGAACTGCTTTGCTTCTCCTCTAACAAATATTCTATCAGGCAATGGTCAACAAATTCTAAGCTCTCAATAATGCCGTACTTTCTACTGTCAATAACCGAACATTATACGTCATTAAAGTTTGCAGATTATCTACATACTGTCGATAGCAGAATATTAGCGACTGTCAATGTTTGCATAACGTCGCCGCTGGCAGCACTTGTGTGAGATGAGCTGCCTGCAACAGTCCCAGGATTTGTGCTATCAATAAAGACGAGAGTTTGGCATTTCTCTCAAGTATTTATAGGTACGTACTTGACAAATGTCGGCGCCGATCCTGGAAGCCAAGAAAGCGCTTCTTATAATTTTTCATGTCTACACAGAAGAATACGGAGGGTCAAAACGTATTGTAGTTACCTAGTTAATTTCATCATGAAATTTGTGAGATAGAATATGAAATAATTCACTACAGAAAAAGTTTTTTATCGTAGCTTTCTATTTATGAGAGATTTAGCAAAGATAACAAACGTGAAGCTATAAATGGGAGCATAGTGTAAAATTAAGTCAAGCAAATATCGACCTCTTGTGCAAACCATCTTGTGACAAATGTCAACTATTTGTCTGAAGCACACATTTCTATGACACACGTAGTTTGTTGGCAGACCGTGTCCCCGAACAAACTCAGCAAACACAACATTTGATTGAAAAATTAATAGACAAATAAAGAAAGATTCTCATTAAAACTTTGATTTGGGTTCAAAGCGTACACTTATCATTCATGTAGTTCAGATATGTATAGTAATCGAGAAAACTGAAAGCAAGTTTAAAATAGTTCAGTTACTTGAGATTTTGAATTGTTATGGGAAGACTCATTGAAAGAGAAAAAAATTGTCAACTATAAATTTATTTGGAGATCAAAGGACAAAGCCTGATGAATTCATCGTCAATTTCAATATCTATTCCTGATCTACAAAGCAAGGCTTGAGATCGTATGAGCGACTCTTAGTCGTAATAAGACGAGGAGGCTACGTTATGACATCAATTTTATTTACTAAATCAATACACTTTATCATGCCCAATTTTAGGTCCTACATGCATTTTCATTAAACGAACGAGTAGATCGTTTGAAAAAACGTTTTGAAGCTTGGCTTGTCTTTGGACATTTATGATTTAATATAATATCTTAGTGATAGTCAGTGAGCCAAACCTCTATTAAATGAACAAATATGTGTATTTCCCTTTTCTTAACACATTTTATGAGCATTTTAGAAGCGATTCCTTGATATAATTGTGTTTTTCTTGGTAATTTTTAGGGAATTATGAGAGACTCGATACATCCGTACTATACGTTTTTAGGATTTGTCATCTCTATCATCATATTTTGCCAACTACTTACTACACAAAAAACGTTTCCAAAGGAAATTTGGCAGTGCAATTTCTTCTTGTTTTACACCCACACGAAATCACTTTCCGAACTCTGTAGGCGTATGAATATACAATGCGCAATTATTTACTATTCTTTTTATTTCCTCGCGTCCGACAAGATCCAGTTATACGTTGAATGAATTTTGTTTTCCAGAAGATCTCGGAATTATCCTGGTTAGAATTAGCTAAGAACACCTTATGTACTTTAAACTTATGATAGCATACATAGTTTTATTGAGTCTTCTGCTCAACAGGTAATGTATGCCGACAGTTGCTTGATTCACGTAAGGGTTCGAGACGCGTTCAGCTCTAACGCTAGCTTTTAATGATTCAATCTTATAAGTATAAAAATTTAAAACATTCTCTCCTTCAATGCAGTATATTTTGCTCACATTCTAATTCCATCTACCAGTGAAATACGACAAAATGTGAATATGAATACGTAATATAAATGTATTTAACAACTAACATTCTCTACACAACGCAATAGTTGCGATGCAAACTTGTATCTTCTCATTGTCTTTCTTTAGTACTTTCATCCACTTTGCATTTACACTGTAAAGTATTTCACTGCATAAGCTGTATTTTTTTGGTAGATCATGGAGTTTGTTTCTTTATATGCTCAAAGAATTCTTCAGTTGAAAATTTCGATCATGAAAATGTTCAATATTGCATTATTTAATCTGAGTATTTTGCTGCAGAAACTTTTGTCTCGAATATTTGAGTTCACAGCACAAGCACCAACTCCAATAACGCGCCCCCAAATTTGAGAAAATTTGAATAAATATTAAATTTGATTGCCAATGACATCCTGTAAATAGAAGCTCTTTGAAGATAATCAAGAAGTGGATTTCCTCGTCATCAATTGAATGATGAAGATGTGTTTCTCAATTGACAGCCTCACCGAACCCATCACTAGTCTTTGTTGAAAGATGAAGATGTGCACATCACCGAACTCATCACTAGTCTTTGTTGATAGATGAAAATGTGCTCATCACCGAACACATCACTTATGATTACTAGTCCTCATTGAGAGATGAAAATGTGCACATCACCGAATATTTCACTGTTTATGGGTGGGATAAAGTGAAAAATTCCCAGACGTGCTGTTCTTCGTAATGCTGGTTTCAACCATTAAAACAATCATGGCCTTTAGAGCATTGCAGTCAAAACTAGAGATATACTGAATGTGGATTTTTCAACATCTACAGAGGCAGATGCGGATGTTGAATTCCATTATCTGCGGAAGCGGATGTCCTGCTTTTTTCATATTGAGATATGAAAAATGAGTTTCAGCCACAGACAATGAATGAACATAGTTAAAATATCGGAAAGAATAATTTTTTAATGGATGCAACTAATGAATCAAGTAGTTTAGTAATTTAGTGTGCTCATAAATGAAATTATGCAATGAATAATTATTACAAAAAGAGCACAAATTTAAAAGTAAGAGTATTGAGTGACTTCATCATCTGTGTTACCAGGATGCAGGACGAGGATTCAACTCAAATGCACCCCACCAACCTCATCCCCCAGCCACCACCCATTCAGAAAAGGCTGCTACTTACTTACACCTAATAATTGTAGGTAATTATTGGCAATGTGTGTTTCAGAAACAATTGTTTCTGAGCTCACTCTGAAGCAAACCTGGATCTGTTATCATCTGCCAGCTGTACTAAATAGACGCTCGCTGGATGCACTACTGGAGGACCAGGCCAAGTATGTAGATAATAACAAGTGAAGCAAGGGAAAAATACAACTGAGCCTTTGTACGCCACCAAAAGAGAGGATCTTCTGGCATGTGTATGTATTCCATTCGTTGATATTTGTTAATCATCGTGCTAGTCTCGTTGAAAATATCTGTTCGGCAAAGTACTTCAGTATCTCATTATATGTTCACTCCCGTTTCGCCCAGTCTGTCCCTTGCACAAGCACACATCAGTTTTCAATTTTATCCTATGCATTATACAAACACTACAAGAGATACTTATTAAACACAGTGTAAAGTTTAGTTGATTGATTTTCAATTGTCTACGAAATGAAAGTAAATATGACCTTTTTACTGTATTTAATACCCAAGATGCAGATATCCGTAGCACCTCTAGTTGACACTATCGTCAAAGTTCATCGATTTTGTCTTTCATTAATAAACAATATAATTAGTCACTTTGATAATTAAATTGAGGAAATTTGACGCATATTTCCTAGTTTGAACAATATCCAAAAGTTTTGTAATTCTAATCTCTATTTTTGTAGCATCGTTGTCATCAGATGTAGGTACATTTGACATTCCACAACCTAATTGTTATTTGTTATATACTAACAAAACTATATAATTTTCACCTAGATTTACATTCAGAATTTAATGACACTGAACTTTTATATCGATTGAAGAAGAGTACCAAAGCACCAACAAGCGAAAAATAGAAGATCAGAGGAACAGGAAACACTATTAATTAGTCTTAAGAAAAAATAGGCATAGAAATATTAACCAATATATAAATAGAAAAATTGTTTCCCCGTATAAATACAGAGTGCTTGTATAGAAATCAGTCTTCGTAGAGACAATAAAGAGAGTGAAAAAAGTGGAAAAAGGGGCATAGTATTTAATCATATCAACATTTTTAAATTTATTCGCATGAAAGACTTCTTCCCTTGGTGCGCTCTAAAATCGAACTTTATAAGCAGCAGAAGACATCTGCATAAAATATCGGCGACATTGACTAGAGTTCTTTGATCTCGAAACTGATTTAAAACTTCGAGTCAATATTAAAGTAATATTAACCATCTGTTGACTTAGCAAAAGGCTAATTTTCCTTGATGTTGTCCAGTCAATTTAGATAATTGGATCTTCTCGTTCATCATGTATTCTTTGCCTAATCTTACCGAGTCTTCTG
>VCRD01000167.1:188995-203473 GCA_006783055.1 Trinorchestia longiramus
CTAGGCTGCACAAAACTGTATTTGAAGGAGGAGTTTCTGTAATGTGAACTGCTTGAGCAAAGTCATGACTACTAAGATACGGAATTTCTTTATCATTATCTTAATCTCTGTAGAGATAAAGAGAAAATAAAACAAGATTTATTGAGAAATAAACCTTTTGCGAGTCAGCATTCTTAAGTACTGTCGAGTATCCTCACAATGTTCACCCAATATATTTATACTAATATTTTTGAAATAAAAATAAATGAAGTTACTATTGACAGATAGCGCATTATAAACACAGCTCATTGTCGTTCATCTCAATTTTTAGCTTTTCTTATTTGCGAGCAAAGCTGCGGATTATAAACGTTTGGTAGACCATTTATTTCTGTCCGTAATGAAATCTAGAAATCATCTTTATATATACATTTTATGTGACCGCTGTATAAGCAGGTGCAAATAATGAAAGGTTTCAGTTCTCTTTGTTCTGCTGTGTATTTAAATTGCTTAATTAAGATCTAATTAGGAAATCAAATTTGATTAGAAATGAATGAGTCGATAGATTTTACAAAAACCCGAACCGATCGAAGTCATTATCTTTATTATATTTTTCTCGCTGTTCATTTCTCATCACAGTCACCAGACGTGTCATCCTTTCTCTTCTCATGAACCTCATTCAAAAAAAAGGTTGTGATGCATTTAATTGAAGCATGTAATTTAAATGAAACTCTGAACAAGTAGTTTCATTTTGCTTATAAAAATCACTAATAATTTCTAGAATTTCAGCAATTTAAGAAATATTCATCAAGCCCTCTCACTAAACAGGTCAAGTTCTCTTAATTTCATTCAGGAATCTAATAAGAATGTTTTTAACTGCTTCATTTATATAATGTATATTGGTCCCGTGAATGTGGAAACTCTTTCACTTACCGTCCAGTGAATTTATTCAGATATAAAGCATAAAGTACACATAAGACCTGAGAATATGCATGGTTTCAGGATAATCGAACTAGAAACAGAAATAAGACCGCTGCAAAAACTGGAAAGTTTTGAGCGAGACAAACCAGTCTGGCTAAGAGGACGAGACTGCCCTGTTCCTCATATTAGAGGGCTTTGTTCCGCCTTGGTTCGCCAATAAACCAATAGTTAGCAGTGTATTTTAGAGACCTTGCTTGGCTTTGGTTTATTAAGAGTATCGATTTTGCCAGCACCGACCAGGTCTCGGAGTGTGGGATTGAGCAAAAGATTGTGCGGTTTCCATTGTAAAATACAACTTTCGAGCTCAGTTCTAGCAAAAAATGAGGTAAAGACTAGACTCGTGTTTTAAAAAGTAAATTTTAAACTTGGAACACTGGAAGAAAGTTGCGTGAAATTATCCCTTGCAACAGGTGGAACTCGTCTTTTAAAATACCTGTGTCTTAAAGCAAATGAGTTTTCAATTTGGAACGCTTGAAGAAACTGTGTGTGCTTCTCACTTGCAACAGGGGGAATAAATTAGTTTTCTTTCTTTCGGAATAAGAAGGATTTCTGATATTCTTTCAGACTGAATGCAATTGTCCAAGTAACATCCTTTGTAAGGGGATTGTAGTGTGCGCAGAGGGTATGGCTGACTGCAAAAACAAACATACACAGAATGTGGATCTATGTACGTCACAACATTCAAGTAAATTTCAAACAATGTTCTGAGTCAATTACTAATTGTATTCACTCGTACATTATGTATGTCGAAACATTCATGTAAATTTTAAACAATATTCTGCTTTAATTATTCAGCTCAACGCCTGGTGAAATGAGTTTTTACATAATAAACATGTATGTAGCAATAAATACTTTGATAATACTGTTCCTAAGCCAGATATCAATAGAATCGGTTTCATGCTTCCAAACAGAGCGTCGGCACGAACTAAAAATGTTTCAACGCATCTTCTTCAAAAAATGTGTTCAAGGTATATAGACATATAGCTAACACCTATTTTAGACATCTAGGTACATGAATATAGATTTACTCATTAAGATAAAGTGACACATATTTTACACATCTAGATGTGTGCATGCCGATATCCATGCACGTATTTATGATACATCTTGCATATATCTTAGACATACAGATACATGCAGATATGCATTCGAACGTATTCAAGATAGGGGAACACATTTTCCAATTGCTCATGAAAATATAAATATGCAAATGTATACACATAATTGAACAGCTTATGGTCAGTTGTCCCGTGCGTCGCAAGGATCGTTCCGAGTTTTAGCGACCGCTTGGCATCCCTCTGCGTGCCGGACGATGATCCTGTGTATCACGTATCCTATATAACACGTATCCTATATACCATGGATCGCACTCAAATGATCCATCAAACGCTGCTCCAATTTTCGAGCTGACGCAGCAATCAGCGACTGAGATCTTTATTGCCTCCGTGATGGCATCTCGCTTCCCGATACTTTTCCATCCAAAGTTTTTGAAACAGTCTCACTTTCCGTCGTTATTTTTTAACATTTCCAGGGTGACATGACTCCCAGCAATCTGAGAGCTCCAAAAGTCGTGTGTTTCTGTTTTCTACTTGCGCCTATTTTAAATACGACCGATTTTCATCAATACGTAAATCAGTAAAGTGACGTATGATTTTGTCAAGGTCGCACACTTACAATCAAGTTCGAGTTTTAACGAGCTCAGCTATTGGAGAAGTAATACCTTAAGTGATCACTGGAGTTTAGAGTAATTGATCTACTAATGAGAAGTCTAGTTCAGAGGACCTGGAATTTAGGATTGTAGCAATTGGATGGGAAATGTTTCTGGGCCAGTAATTTTCATCTTCAGCTGGGAAATAGAGCACGTTTTCAACACATAATTTGATTTTCATTTGATCTTGAAAAAGATTGCATGACACGGAGGGTATGTTATACATATGTAACCATGAACACGACTCTCATGTTGTTAAGTCTAATATTGGGGAACTGTCGTAGCATTCAGGCAAACTATTTAAAATGATGGAACTTGGTGAAAATATTTTCAAGAACTCATTTTAAATAATATGACTAAAATCTTGAAGTATTACTTCCTATTTAGGGGTGTAATCGTCTCGCCGTTCCAGATCTGGCCTGCAACCACGGATCAATGAATATGACCTTAAAAAATTACCCTTCGTAATTTCTATTATAAAATAAGGTCACTATATTTGAATCAGTTGACCTCCGTAGCATAAGGCTAATTGATCGATGGTCTGGAAAATATGGTTTAGTCTGTGAATAAATGCTTCATCAGACACGGGAATAGAAAGAAATAATTAAAAACCACATGAAAGACATAACTACAACAATATTAACTATCATTTTGAAACATGATGAAATTATTGTAAACTATACTCAAATAATTTATTACAACGTTATTTTATATTCTTGGAATGAGAGAATTGTACTCAAAAATTGCGAAATTCATGTAAATGAAACATTGATAATAACAATAATAATCGTAACATTACTGTCTACATTTTCATGATGAATACATTCCATGGTATCCGTAAAGTCTCTATTCAATTTAATGCATTTGCTACAAAAGTAAATGAAAAGATTTGCATGTGGAAATTATTGAAAAAGGTGAATTAGATATTTAAGTGTTTCATATTTTGTTTAAAACACTGCTCTATGTACACCATTAGTTGCACAAAACACATCAATACGGTGCTCGATTTCGGTGCAATGTCATCGGTAATCATTTGCTTTCTTATATTTTTACGACACGCAACATCTTTAATTAACTCCGTAGAAAGAAGTCATGGGGAGTGACATCTGGTAAACGAGGAGGCCAAGGAACTGACCCACCTCTTCCAATCCATTGATCTGAAAATGTTTGATTGAGGAACCCACGAACATGCAGTCCTCAAGGTGGCATTACAGCATCTTGCTGGAAAATGATGGTTGGTTGGAGGTCATCTAATTGTGGTGCTACATACTCGATCAAAAAATCAAGGTCATCCAATGATGATTCAATGAAATATGATACGCATTGTAAAATAGTATGGAATAGGACAACAGAAATGAGCCTTTTGATTCGTTCCGATAAATATGAGCCGGTATCAATAACGTGAAAATATAATTCATGTCACACAATAAATATTCGACTTACACGGACTATATTTCCAACACAATATTTCCTGTGCATAACTTAACCTTAACATTCGTGAATTAGTCAGTCAACATTTTTGAGTGGGACCCTTCGTTAAAATACTCTAATAAATGTCGAATTGTGACTTTGGAATAAGATTACACGTATCTGTTGCTCGGCCTCGCTCTCCTGTTTACGATATGTACATTTATGCACTTTAAAATCGCATGTAAATTCGTTGCTCTGTGCACCAAATTTAAAAATGACAATTTTCCTGTACTCGCCGCCCTTCAAAACTTAAAAAAGTCACAAAGAATTTCAATCTGGTCAGAATGTGTGCGGAGGAACTGGGCGCGCCTCAAAGGCCAATCCTCCTCCGCTAGCCAAGAGCACTGGTCGAGAGAGAATGTATTCAGCCGAGTCTTGCAATCTCGCTAAGTAGCTGGCTGATCCAATTAGGAACAAGCAGCGAGCGAACAGCTTTGTTTTAACACGGAAATAATGAACATAAAATACTTGCCGCTCCGTTCCCGACATGGCGTGAGTAAGTAAAGGACGTCAGAGAAGAGAATGTAAGTTCATTAAGTAATAAGCTCACCCACTGGGAAAGAGATTCTTGAGGGTCGATGCAGGAGTCACGAAACCTCACGGCCATTTTTATGCTTGGTTGTGCAGCTTTATATGTTATCAAAAGATTCATATTTTAGTTTTTTTAGACACTGGTTTACAAACATTGAATGCACCCTTGAATTGTATAATTTATCTTATAAACTTTTTAAAGCAGAGTAGGGTTTTTTAAAAACATTTGACAACTTAATGATAAAATTTAGATATGTAGAGTTGATAATTTTCATTGGTATTCCATAGAAGATTTTATTAGTTGATAACATCTACTATGGTGTATGTTTCAATGTAAGTGTTGTTTTTGAAGCTCCATGAGCTCTGGAAATCCAAATTCAGCACAAAGGAAGGCATAATTCAGCACAAAGGATGGCATTCTCTACAAGTCAAACCAATGAGCTCATACAGTGGCAGTGCGATCATTGTCGACCCAGGAGATAATAATATATAATTATGGTGAAACTGAATTTTGGACAGATTTTCACGAGCATGGTTGGTGTAATCTTTATTCAATAACGTAAATCGTTTTGAGAAACCAATGTTTACTTGTACAGATTAACGTGACAAGCAGTTATGAGGTGATGACTTTTCCATCCTAAAGTCTACGGATGTACGATACCACATTTCAGTTACTTCAATTTAACTGTTGGTAACTGAATACATAGTAGCACACTGTTATGACTGTTTTCACGTTATACTGGGAATTACAAAATATCTCAGTTAGTTACTTGTAGAATCTTTTTCGCTTGCGTTTTTCCCTTAAGAAGAGATGAGCCGCTATCATGTAGCAAAGGGTGTAGGTGTGCGAGACTTAGTCTCCAAGAAAGGCTTCCATCGAATAAAGTCGAGGTACAGGACAGAGGACGAGCTCTTGTGTGAATAATTTAGCTCGTATTCGCTTCCCTTCTTTATGAGAGGTGAGGGGATATGGCTTTATTAATGCCTGTTGTTCATATTTTTCCAGTATATCATCCTTTCATCGAACAACCAAAGTCATGTTTAGAATTTACATATGGGAGAAAAACACCAGGCAATTATGTGAACGCTTAATTAGCAATGTATCTTGGTACAAATTAAGGAGCAACATACTAATTTTCGGTGTTAGCCCTTCAAATTTTAATTTTAATTCCCAAGTAGGATAAAAATTATGTCTTCCGAGCTACGTACAGGTCAGCGATAGGAAAACAGATATTAAGTCATAAGTAGTTAACATATTACCACTACATATAATTCACAGCTGAAAATGATCACGCAGTCAATTAGGACAACTGAAATAGGTATAAAAGTTTCGTAATAAATATGCGTCCAAATAAACGTATAAAAGATCACTTTCATTACGAATACCACATAATCATAAATAGTATAGAGTGAGTAGTAGGTTTCAAATAAGGCTGAAATGTAGATTAAAAGAATAATTATAGTCAGATAAAAAGTCCTGCCGATAAACTTGTTTCTTGATCAAGTGCGGAAAAAATGTTCGGAACATCAAAGTAATAAATGATATTCTAGAAACCGCGTTGCAACGTTAAAAATGTGCCAGAATCAGTAAAGTGACGTTCAGTAAGTGCAAGAATAAGCGTTGCAGCGTTCAGTACGTGCAAGAATCAGCATTGAAACGTTCAACATGTCGCTACAGCAATAAACGACGTAGGAGATGAAGAGCAGTAAAAAGTTACTACCTACTCTTGTTAAAAGCAGGCTCCATGCAGCGCCAGTGAATATTGCTCCACCAATGTTATTCGTTTTCTATTGTTCCCAAATCTTAAGCATTGAAAGCAGAATTCATTTCACTTCCAAAATATGTGTTTTGAAAGTGAGTTTCATCGAACAGCAACGTAGTTCTAAGACACAACGAGAATGCTATTTTTCGATGCATGCCTTCAGAAAACAACGAATCATATGTAGCGAAATATTCTAAAGAAAGAGCTGAACAGAATTCTAATTTTCTGCCGCAGTTATTGGTGCTATAGAATACTGAACAAAAAATCTGTGACGAGTCTTTTCCCACTTCATTCGCTCGAAGTCGACCAGTTTCTATAATGAGAGAAATGATGAAAAATCAATAAGAAATCCAGCTGGGTCGTTGGGCCTCCAGCCTGGAGATATCAACCGGCAACGCTGGCCGAAACTTTGCGTTCTCGTCTTCGACACTTGGCGACGCATCAGCGCTAAGATGCGTAGTATTTCCGCTCACATGTCTGGCAGAGTTTGTCAAGTCTGCAGCAAAGTTGCCAAGAGCTTTAGAGTTTGCTTCAAGTTACAGCCTGACAATATGAACCATTAGGGCACAGAGACGCCACTCCGGGACTGCCCGCAGCTGCCGAGACGACGTTTAGGTCCCACATTTTGTTCCCACCTTCGAAAGGAAGGAAGATTTTCACATATTCAAGCATTGCAGGCAGCCATACAAGTTCCTATCCTTCTTATTGCAAAAATATCAGAACAGGCTTCCTAAGATGTAAAACTGATGAAATTGAACTCTCCTTTGATGTAACTGCCTTATGCAAAAAAGTTGTTTTAATTAATGATTCATTTAAAAAGTTACAGACGTTGATGAACCGATCCCTTGGATGTGAAAATAAAATTGGGAACTCAGAATTTTCGGGATTGAAAAATATGATATCACATTGAAGGTATGGCGCAGCAGGTATAAATAAGAATCTATGTAGCTACCAATACATCATAAAGAATTGCAGGTGTCATTGATTCATTTGCAAAACTGCATAAAGTTATGTTACAATTTTCAAACAAATCGATTTCGATTTAAACTATATGTGCATAGCACAGTGGTGTTCTGTTGACGTCAGGAGTGCGCTTTTTTATCTTTGTTTTGCTGAGTTTCAGCAATATGGTGACACGAGCAGAACTAAGTTTAGATTTATTTTTCCCTAAAAGTTCGTCATTTCCAAATTCTATATCTTTTGCAGAGTTCTAAAGAATGAGACGTAACTCTTCCATCAATTGCCCTCTGACGGTCTTTTTAGTTCCTTTACAGAACACAAATCAATACTGTATTTTCCCCTGCGTTCTCTTCAGTAAATTTTATTCCTGGACCGTGATTGAATTTCAATCAGGAAATTGATAATGATTTACTGGGTGACGGAAGATTATTAGCTATACATAAATGAGACCCCCATCGTATAGTAAAAATATTTTTGGGACCTTAGGCAGTTGAATATTAAAGAATATGGTAAACATTCTTTTTAAAAAGTTCGGAAGAAATAGATGTTTCCAAACGTTTTAGTATTCGTATAGAACAGTTCATTTTCATTCATTTTCAAAATACTAAAATATTGTTCCTTCTACTCCTGCGAATAGCTTTAGTAACTTTCTTTTATTGTTAAACTATTAGAGTATGACTTTTTCTAGTTATACGAATAGTATTACTATTCTTTTCTGTCGCTACACTACTAAAATATTGTGTTACTTAAAAAATTAAAAATAACATCGCACATAACTGATGCGTTGTTTGATTTGCGGAAGATTAAAGACACTTTGTTGTCTGATAAAATTTACTAGAATTGGCTGTGGTACTACGGCGAAATAATGTAACAATCAACAACCACCCAATTGATTTATAGTCACATGATGTATTGATTTTTGCCCTGTTGATTCTAATGTATCGTAAGTACTGACGGCATAGGGAAAAATGACTTTTATGAACACAATTACGAGCTTCCAATGTGTGTTGCACCTCAACAGTATCGAACAAAAACGAAATCGTCTTAAAAGTTATGGGCATTTTACTGCTAGCTTTTATGTTGAAACTTCGATTTTTTGTGCTATCTTTCGAGTTCGAATTGTATTTTGCGACATAAAGCGTTCTGCAAGTCGCAGGCCTCTTTTCCACGATTTTTAATTTTTTTAGATTCAACATCTCTCATCCTTTAAACTACTTTTTAAAAATCATTGGACAAGTATAGACACAAAGAAGATTATCTAATTCATGATGAAGTTACTTTTTGAAAAAAACATTCACGATTAGCCAAATTTGATTCTAATTCGTTAATTTACAGTAATTGTTAAAGAACTGAACTTATAACGTATTTATTGCATATACTCGTATTGAACGTATCGAACCTATAGCGTATATTTCCTAGACTAATTATTTGTGATCGCTCTTTTTCCTATTTTATCATTGCACAAATACGAGTCAATTGACCAGTTTAACGTCTTCAGCTGAGTTGGGAATGCAAGCTCTTAAAGAGCTTGATGAGGAGATTAGGTTAGGAGGTTGGTCACTCCAGTTGGTAATGTTTGAGACACTTTGTGTGGTTTGGAACCTTGTCGTGTAAGACACCTAGGACACACTGAGCTTATCTACAGTAAACTCAATGTTAAATAATTCCATGACTCTTTTACTAATGTTTCTTCACAAAATATATCTATCATCTACCAGTGTAAAGGCTTGTGTAAATAAAATTTTTGTATTTTAACTTTCTACTTCGTACTTAAAACTTCCTACCTGAATTTTTTGGTTACATAAAATATCCTCCTCTTATATAATACTTGTAATTTCATATTTAAAGAAAGACAATTTACACAGTTATCTAGGATATATATTTATAAGACAGCGAGTACTGCATCTTCGTCAAAATATTTTCTTTTTAAAATATTTATAACTGTTAGATGGTACGCTCAGATGGGAGAAACCCAATTTCCATTGGCAACATCGTTCAATTAATATTCCTCATAGGATACTGAATTCCCAACTAATCTTATAGACAATAAGCGCACGCTATTGTACGCCATTTTACAAGTGGCGTTCGAGGAGTTTTTCTCGAGAATGCGTTCAGTTATCTCGTAACTTTCCAAACCAATTTACGCTAGAAGTTCAAGTGAAGCCTGCGGTGGGGGCATAACAGGATTAAAGGATCGAATGCCACAGCTCTTGTCGTCCGGACGTACTATGGTTTCGGATGGAATTGAATTATGTAGTTGCTCTTGATGAAAGCAAAGGCAGTCCGGATTTTCCAGGGAACTCAATTGCCTCTGGAGCTCAGTTACCGACACTGGCGTTGCTTTCGCACGCAATGAAAAGCCCTTTGTTCCATGCTCGCAACATATTATTAATCATAGAGCAGTCTTGACGTGAGTGATGTTTGTATTGCAATGTACACATAGCCGAGGACTCCGAGGGAGTTAACAAAGAAACCCCAATAATTTCTGTATTTGCAGACAATATTCTTCAGGATCCTCTGAGTCATCTGTAAAAAAGGCACACGAGTGACCTAGGTACTGAAGACAAAGACTGATATCAAAATTGCAGCGCGAACCGATAAACGATACCTGCACTTCCTTTACGATTGATACCATGTTTCCATCCTTTACTAGTTCTATCCGTTGTTATTTATATCCATGGCTATTTCTATTCGGTATTTTCTATTTCTATTTTTCGCTAAATCAGATGGTGACAAGAGGAGTTTAAAATTGAAGAAAAATGTTTCTCAGCTCACCATCTTCAGAGGTCTTGATGCTGTTTTAGAATATGTGTGTTAGACTGTCATACCTGCACAGCGTTCATGATTTTATTATTCGACTGTACAGATCCGTCAGGCTTTTGTTAGTCAAGTTTTTGTTTCATTTCCATACTGTCACTATTTGTAAAAAACATCTATTCATATACAATATGTGTGTACATACATACAGTACATCGTTTTCATCGATAAACATACAAGTTTCATTCACCTTATTGATACTTTTCGCACTACTGAACTGAATACAGGCTGCGTTCTGTCTCAGAATAAATGTGTGTCGCAAATCCAATGTTAAAGTAAATCATAAACCTAAAACTTATAAGTATTGAGTTACCATGTGTACATTCCTAATTTGACTAGCATAAATCCACTCACTTCTCAATGAATATAATTTATTAAATCAATCAATTTACTTGAACATAGTTTCATCACGCAGTAACAATTTTCTGTTCCCCAATTTTGCGTTAAGTGTTCTTCTCTACAGCACGCAGAGCACGAGGCCCATCTTGAGTGGCTGTCTTACTCTACACAGAGAGAGCATTTCAATCAGGAAACTTTTTCCCTCCAGACAACACAGCAAACGTCCAATGTCCATGTTTGGAGCAGAAGTTCTGCCAAACTGTTCTGCCATTAAACTTCTTAAGAAAATCTCAAGATTAGGTCTCCTCAAACTGCCTCGAAAAAGACTTAAATTATTTATACTATTTAAGCTGATCATTCTTTTTTCATGTGTAGCGGGATTAAATTGATCTTTCTTTTACAAGTGTCGCTGGCTGTCATAGAAAAAATTAATTCACCTATACTCCCTAAAACTTGTGATCTCCTGATTTAATCCAAGTTTAAGTCAAGCGTATTAATGTGAAGGGTCGTATGTTTCTGCTATTGATCGAAACGTAATGGAGGAGTTAATTCGATCAGTTCTGGGCGTAAAAAAAGATTTATAAAACAATAATATGTACATTTTAATTTAGGCGTCTTCACTGTACAAAATGTCTCCTCGGTTGGAAAGACTTTACGAGTTTCGTCTTTGAGGTTATTTTTATATTATCTCTAAGCAATAATATAACAATTTATGCGCTTCGTTGTATTAAATGTGAATGTTTTCATCAAAGTGACGTGTTTAATAAAAAAATAATTATCAAACGAACTGCAGGAGTGATAATTTTTTATTTAACTCCATCACACAACAAATGAAAAATCGTTAATATGGGGTACACATGCTAACTAATTCAAGTAGGTAAAGAAAGTAGGCACGTAGGCTTTCAAATCCAAAGTAGACGCATTCTCTTTGCACGGATCAGTACAGCAGCTGCATTTCCGTTAGTCTTCTCTATAATTTCGCGCGCGCAAGTTTTACCTGCAGTGAAAAATAAAAGGCAGGTCTTAGTCGTGCACAGAAACAAGCAAAAAAGGCGTGCAACTTCAGTTAGCCTGGCATCCATATGTTGTTCTTTTGCCGTATGGTAATTTCGCTCAATGAACATTCATATAAGAATCCCATTTTCCAAATAGTGGTGTCGTTGATGATGCTTACAATTTGTTCCATTACATTATCACTAATCGACTTCTTATTCACAAGTGGCTCATGTTTTCCTGTCCTTTACAGTTAACTTGTTGTCTGAAGTTATCCGTTTTCTGCTTTCCCAATTATGACTTGGACCAATTTCCTGTAAAATATAACTACTAATATTAATTTATTCAGACGTTTCTTAATACGTAGCTGCACTTTGCATCGCACTTTATACCAATCATTCCTCAGAGAAACGGGAAAAGAATGATTTAGTAGTGTGAGATGAAAAAATGTAAAACTGCTTTGACTGGAGATATTTACTGTAGTTTTACACTTCATCACGCAGCTTAAAGAGTCACTGATGCAGATTTAACAGGTCTGTCAGATCGTCACTTGCAGTTTGATTTCAAGTGAATGAAGAATTAGGTCCTAAAATGAGTAAAAACAACCCTCTTCCCTTTTGACTAGAACCTCTGATCTGTGATCCGGCTGCGTTTACTCGGCGCAATTTGCGAGGGTCAACTCAGAAGTTAAAATTAGAATTAACATAAAAGTTAAACACAAGCATTCCACTCAGTAATTTCCATGCTAGGAGGCTCAAGTAAACTTATCAGAGCTTGACTCACAGATATCAAATGCATAGCTTATCGCTCGCCTGCATGTTTGGTCGTTCAAAGAGATGAGTGCACGCCTAACGCTGTGCCAACCAATCATGAAAGCTTTCTGTACGGCCTATAGGGTCTGTGAAATGTCCTCGTCGCATAGAGTTAGGCAAATTATTCTTAGAGCTGTTATTGGTTTGGCCTTCTGTTGTGAGATTTGTCTTTGGATAACATAAAAATGATGTGCAGTTATGTGTATAATATCATACTCACATTTTCCTCTACATATATCAAGAGAAGAGCCATTGCAGGGGGGAATTTTTTTTATGTATTTGTCAAACCGTCTCATGTATTTTCATGCCGAGCTTTAGTTGATGATTTCATGAGAGCGTTGGAGTGAAATTCACAGCTGAGAGAATATTTGCAAACACTGAAATCCCGGAAAGTAAAATAGTAGTTTGCGTTAACTTCTAAGTTAATGCCACTATAACCAGAGCGAGCGGCTCATCACGGGGTCTTGTTGAAGCGCTCTGCACTTATTGCACCTAAAATTTACTCATTTAAGCGACGCACCATTGCAAATCACTCTCACTTTCTCACTTTGCAAGGGATGTTGACCATGAGAGTCATTTACCAAATTACCAGTACGATCATCGAAGATAATCTTTGACCAAGTAACCTGCAATTTTTATTTTAAATAACATGAGAGTGAACTCTCGGACGGCATTGTTGAATTTAAGTAATCCAATTCATGTTAGGATACACACACGGCACAGTAGGAGCTGCAACTGTATGTAGTCTAAATATATTGTCTAAAAATGGTAATTAAGCCCATTATGGTAGTTATCAAAACTCATTATGGCATTAATTAAGTCCTATTATGGTAGCAATTAAGACCCATAATGGCAGTAATTGAAACCCTTTATAACAGTAATTGAGGCAAATTATGGCAGTAATTAAGACGCATTGTGGTTATAATTAAAGCCCATTATGGCAGTAATTCAGGCCCATTTATAGCGAAACCAATGAAAAATACAGAAATATTCAGATATTAAAGCTAATCTAGTGATAAAGGTTGACTTGATAATGAAAGCTAAGCTATTATGACTGTACAAAGTCTGGTGGAAAATGTTATTTTGAAAGAAATGCAAAATTTAAGTCAATCTTTCACCGCCTGCTTACATCAAGCGAGGGAAACTTGACATCAAATGAGAACGACAACCAACGCTTGATGAAAGACACCATCAACGACACTCAGTCAACCAACCAACGTTTGATGAAACACCATGAACCTGTCTTGGGAATTATCAGTCATGTTCTCTTGTCGGGGGATTATGTCATGTCGACGGAATTATCAGTCATGTCGACGGAATTATCAGTCATGTCGACGGAATTATCAGTCATATCGACGGAATTATCAGTCATGTCGACGGAATTATCAGTCATATCGACGGAATTATCAGTCATGTCGACGGAATTATCAGTCATATCGACGGAATTATCAGTCATATCGACGGAATTATCAGTCATGTCGACGGAATTACCAGTCATATCGACGGAATTACCGGTCATGTCGACGGAATTACCAGTCATGTCGACGGAATTACCAGTCATGTCGACGGAATTACCAGTCATGTCGACGGAATTACCAGTCATAACGACGGAATTATCAGTCATAACGACGGAATTACCAGTCATAACGACGGAATTATCAGTCATAACGACGGAATTATCAGTCATAACGACGGAATTACCAGTCATAACGACGGAATTACCAGTCATAACGACGGAATTACCAGTCATAACGACGGAATTATCAGTCATAACCACGGAATTATCAGTCATGTCAACGGAATTACCAGTCATAAAAACGGAATTACCAGTCATATTGACGGAATTATCCTTCATGTCAAAAGAATTATGTGATATTGAGGGAATTATCAGACAGTCCGACATAATTTCTGAAGACTTAAGCCTAACACAAGAAAGAGAGGCTGGAGGTGCCACTGAGACCAGGCCAGCAGGAACATAACTCAACTGAGGCCCCTCACCTTGTGTGCTGGTGACAGTCTCACCACTACAGCCTGCATCTCCTGACAGCTCCTACTCTCCAGGCTCCCAGCAGCTGGCAGCTCCTACTCTCCAGGCTCCCAGCAGCTGGCAGCTCCTACTCTCCAGGCT
>VCRD01000167.1:203641-391689 GCA_006783055.1 Trinorchestia longiramus
AGGGATGCTGGTACAGGTGAAGGAAGCATAAACACAACATTAGCGAATGAAAATAGTGTACAGGCTAACTACATCTTCACTCAAAAAATTGGGTACACGTTGCCAGGATTTTTCATCATCCTCAGTAACTATGATGGTTACTTTTCAGATCGCACACCTTTGCATGTGCTGGATCTCTTAAACTATTTCCTAATATGCCGAAGCTTCTGTGCGAGTATTCAGGCTCGGAAGGGCGCCGGTTTTTCTTATCCAAATAAAAATGTCTCGAGTTGTCCCAAAGTTACTGCGGTTGCAAAGTTAGTGGCTGAATTTAGAGTGCTGTTTGAAAGTGATCCGTATCTTGGATGCTGCATCCGCATCTTGGATGCTGCATCTGCATCTTGGATGTTGTATCCGCATCTTGGATGCCGCATCCGCATCTTGGATGCCGCATCCGCATCGTGAATGTTGCATCTGCATCTTGGAGGCTGCATCCGTATCTTGGATACCTCATCTGCCTCCTGGATACCTCATCTGCCTCCTGGATACCTTATCTGCCTACTGGATACCTCATCTGCCTCCTGGATACCGCATCCGCATATGAATACCTCATCTGCATCCCGCATACCTCATCTGCCTACTGGATACCTCATCTGCATCCTGGATACCTCATCTGCCTCCTGGATACCTCATCTGCCTCCTGGATACCGCATCCGCATATGAATACCGCCTCTCGCAGCGGCTCGTAAAACATGCATTGGAACCCAACCACTTCTAGGTTTCAAGTGGAGAGTGAAAATTCAAACAAAATTGGGCAGTAAAAATTTTCAACATATGTTTAGTGAAAATTCACACGAAATTGAAAAGTGAATGTTTACACAAAGTTGAAAGTCAAAATTAAAACTAAAATGGAAAGGGAAAAATCACACATAATAATGAAGAATTAAGAAGTGGAGTTCTGATTGGCTACTGAACATAGAGCACAACATTGAAAAATAGGAAACTTTTACATCAAAAAAACGTATATATCGTAAAACGTATATATATTATCAGTAACTTACAATTTTATGAACCGTGAAGGTGCACTCAAATATATTATCATCACTGTACAAAATTCACATGTGAACTATGTGTAGTGATGTTGCTTTTGAATGTTCAATTTTGCGAATTCAACAATTTGAATAGTTTTCGCTTATTTTACATTACAAAGTTGCCTTCCGTTGCGGGGTAAAAATTTTCTTCATTACGTATCATATATTAGAGAGAATGTTTTTTACCCTATGGCATATACTAGAGCGAAAATCTGTTCCAACGGACTTCTCAGCATGACAAAATGCCACACAAAATACCGCTTCTCATCGCATACACAAATAGAACTCGAAGCAGTCCGAGTATTAGTTTTGAATAACTTCGAATACAGCACAGCAGCTGTGCTTATTGCCTTGCAGCACAGCAGCTGTGCTTATTGCTCTGCAGCACAGCAGCTGTGCTTATTGCTCTGCAGCACAGCAGCTGTGCTTATTGCCCTGCAGCACAGCAGCTGTGCTTATTGCCCTGCAGCACAGCAGCTGTGTTTATTGCCTTGCAGCACAGCAACTTTACTTACCACACTGCAGCACAACAGCTTTACTTACCACACTGCAGCACAACAGCTTTACTTACCACACTGCAGCACAACAGCTTTACTTACCACACTGCAGCACAACAGCTTTACTTACCACACTGCAGCACAACAGCTTTACTTACCACACTGCAGCACAACAGCTTTACTTACCACACTGCAGCACGGCGGTTGCACTTAGCGCTGCAGCAGCAGCTCAAAAAGATTAAAGCAATGGCGCTTCAGCTTAAATCCTCTACAACGCTGCACGGAACAGTCTTCCTATCTCTGTGCTTCCTGCTGTGTTTATCCACCGCTAGGCTCGGCAAAAATGCCTCATTACGAGCTTGGAATGTTAAGCTAACATGAAAATAATTGCCATCATGGCAGTGGGAGAGAGAGGGAGAGGAAGGAAAGCAGCGAGAGCAGAACGCAGCTTCTGCTTTCGCTGCCTCAGATTGAAATTCCATGCACGAAGAGCTTCTTAAAAAATGGATGAACTGTCAATAAAAATCGAGAAGCCAGGAAATATTTCACGCGACTGGAATGCTCGTCGGAGAATGGCTTGCAGGAAAACTCACACACCGGAAGAGTGCTGAAGAAATCGTGGTATTCAACAGCATGTGGAGATAGGATTATAATCACGGAGTGAAGGATTGTCTCGATGAGGGGTTTTTGATGTGATTGGGTTAATTTGTTAATTCTATAAGGACCAAGTTATTTCATGACTGATGGAAATATTGAATGAATTGTTACTCATCTTTAAGAGCTTGCTATTCAGGTTTACCTAAGTTTTGGATGCAACGTTTGGAATACAAGACTAGAATGAGGAATTTCTAATGTACTTCAGGAAGGACAGAGGTCCATGGGGGTTAAGTACGAGCAAATAGAACGAGTCTGCTCCAAAGTATGTGTTTTAAAGAAATTATTTCAGTATTTAATTACGAACAGTTAAAGCGAAAGTCTGCTATGACGAACGTTTGTTCTGTCTGATTCGGTGAACGTTTTTGTAAATAAAATGATTTGATGGCTCGAGTGCCAGCACAAGAAGCTAAAATGAGTAGCTGGTTCCGATGGCGTCATATTATAGTATTCGTGCAACACATGTCGTCTGGACTGCAAGACGCGTTATACTTTTGTTCTACGAGACTTGATGCAGTTTTATCAGTTCTCAGCTGTATTGGTAGAGTGATGAATTTCTCAATGAGGAAGGACTTTGCTTTTTAAGTGAGTACGTTGAAAAATATTGGTGCACAGAATAATTTGTTCTGACATTTCACACTACAAAAAAGAGTACGACGGCAAAAAAATATTAATATGCTTCATTTTTTTAGAAATTATATTTTTATCAATATCTGTCGTGTATTCTAACGATAATAACCAGCTTCTGGACGGAAAGAGCTTCGTTGAGCTTCAGTTTAAAATGAACTTTAGAATTAATTTAGCATAGAGCCACAGGAGCATCGATCAAGCGAAACTAGGCTTACTGAAGTAAATGAGATAGAGCGTGCTTATCTGGAGCATTATTGACTAGAGCTGGGCCACCTGTTTTCTCACACTAGAGCAAGCCTATCTAGACCATAAGTGACTAGAGCAGGGTTATCCGTTTCACACACTAGAGTAGGGCTATCGGTTCTCCTATACTATAGCTAGGCCTATCTAGAACATAATTAACTAGAGCAGGGCTATCTGTTCTCACACACTAGAACTGGCCTATCTAGAAGCATACTATGGACAAGATGGCTTCGACCTGTTGCCTTCAAAGGAGCCATGTTGGCTTGCATCTGGGGCACAATACACACATTTGTCTGGAGCGCACAAGCCCTGAATAGAAACCCCTGGCAGAGATGAAGTGCCTGCTTGCTTCAATGGAGTCCGCCACTCTGCTGACGAATAATTCTCGCTATATGAACGTTCTTCTCGTCGAAATCCTTTCGTAAAAGAGCTCCTCGGATGCCTTCAGAGCTCGACATGACGTGGACGAATTTGAGGCTTAGAATATCCGTGATTCGCAGCGGTGGATCCCGGGCTTCTGAAGACTAATTCTGGCCACAGCCATGCTCTTCTGAGAGTCATTTTCTGAAGTCTTTGGCTGTGATCTGGGTTCTGTGTAACTCGATTTTGGAGCACCTGTTATTACTGTACTGACAGGCAGTCTCAAATGAATCTCGTAAAACCATTCTGAGTGAGCTTCTATGAGGGAAATTAATTTCTTTTGTTGACTTTAATTCCCGCTGCCCGTTTGAAATTCTCCGTTTTCGGCAACTAATAGTTACTTTTTTCTGAAATAGTCCTTAGACGGCCGCAAAATCAACTTCCATGATCATAACGCATTAATTCAGAGCTATTTTCAAGTACAACACATCTTCAGATATTTGGATGCTTTTCATACTCTGTTTTGAAAGTCATTGTATTTATCCATCCTGGTTCCTTCACCTACAGGAAGACAGCTCCGTTCATTAGTTAACCACCGTAGACCGAGAACTTGGTTACTTTGGAAAATTCAAACAAAATCTTGGCAGAATCTTCAGCTCAAAAGGATTTTGGAGCTAATGCTTCAGAGTGCCTGTTGCAAAACAATGGTCCGGAGCCTTGAGAGCTAAGCGTGGGATGATCAGGGACGGAGACGACCACGGTGTTCAGAGGCACAGTCTCTTCCTTTGACCTCACTGTCATTCAATTTGAGATCAAACGCCTCCGTGCTCTGCAGAACAAAAGGAAGGCCTTCTTGAATAGCAGAGCACAATTGAGTGTTCGCATAAGCTCAGGGTCGCAGATTCTCCGACAGATCGCACATGTCATGCGTCACCGATACAATTACCTTTCTGAATTCCTTTCTTCACCTGGGCTGAAATGCCGTGAATCTGGACACCGTTACTTCCATTTTCTCGGCAATCTCAGAGCTCCGTATTGTCAGGATAGCTTTGGTCTCGGTTCAATGCAGATTGCTTTGCACGCTCAAGAATACGAGTTCTAAATGAACATGTTGATGTTTATTCAAGACATGCTAATAAAATGGCACGTACAATCGCATGATGCACCCGCTGTTCCTCCAGTGGAGTGTACATATTTACTCTAAAGAGAATGAATACTCTCGTATTTTAGGATAGATGTTCGTAGTTAAAAAAACTTCTTTTACCTTTCCTTATACGAACGAATATGCACATATGACGCAATTAAATTTTTACATCTAATCTCAAACCCTGGGTTTTCCCCGTACATTTTTATTGGAAGAAATAGTTAGATTTTATCGAATTAATCGTATGTATCGTGGACAAGAATTTAGAGATTTTTTTAATTGAACGAATTTTTTGGAAACACAAAAATGTAGAAATCAATTCAGTTTATTTTTAGACAATGTTCAGTAGACCAATCGCAAAAATTCTCTATGATATTTAACGCAGATTATTAAAATTCAACTATGCGACAAAAAAGTTTTAGAAAGTGATAACATCGAAGAATAATAAGAGAATTGAAAAATGAAAACTGTACACTGCTGCGGGTAAAAAATTAGCCATCGAACAAACGCAAAAATTGGCTATCTCTTGAAATAAATGAAAAAAATTGACTCTTTCATCAAATATATGTAAAATTTGGCTCTGTCTTCAAATGTATGCAAAAATTAGCTCTATCATCAAACAAATCATTCCAAATACAAGCAAGCGGAAGCCAGCAGTTTTACTCCAGGAAACAAGGAAAAATCAAGACTTCAAGATGCGCACACTGGTGCCTGTTTGAGGGCTTGACATTTTTTGTTAAGAAGCCGCAGGGGCTTAGAGGCCTATCTTGGTAGGCCTGTTGTTCAGAGGTCGCATTTGCTGAGGCCATGCTCGCTTTATCAGCCTCGTTTACTGACACTCGCTCGGTTAAGCAGCCCCCTATTTATTCAGCAAGACTAAACATAACACTTTTGACCGGGTAGTGAGGGCCGGTATAGAGTCCTCGTGCTCAGCGACACAAAGCGACTACACTACAGAGGTAAACTTTGAAAATGGGTTAGTGGTTGTAAAAGGTTGCTGGAAAATAGATGCAGTATCTGCAAAAGGGATGTGGTTTCTGCAAAATAGATGTGGTTGTTGTAAAATAGATGTGGTTTCTGCAAAATAGATGTGGTTCCTGTAAAATAGTCGTGGTTACTGCAAAATAGTTGTGGTTTCTGTAAAATAGATGTGGTTTCTGTAAAATAGATGTGGTTTCTGTAAAATAGATGTGGTTTCTGTAAAATAGATGTGGTTACTGCAAAATAGACTTGATTACAGGGAGTCCTCAGGTTATGAACGAGTTAACAAAATTGAAATAAATTAAAGTCAAACAATGGTGAAAATGGGAAAACAGTGCGGAGCGTGGAAATGACAACGAAAGCTACAATCCAATATAGCGTACTGAGTGAGCATCTTCCTCGGTTATGCACCACGTTACCATGTATTCAGCCACACGAGCAAAACAACTAGTACTACGCTCGGTTTGCAAGCTACGAACGGATCATCCTAAAGCAGAATATGAATTAATAGGATTTATGAGCGCTCGTTCGTAACAGCGAGTTGCCGTAAGTCGAAATTCCGTAAACCCGGGACTCCCTGTACTGTAAAATTGTTGAGGAATAATACATGTTTCTGTTCAGACGCATAATCATGGACGGCTGGCTGCTGCTAAGACAGTGTCAAGAGAAAACCGATGGCCAAAGATATAGGGAAAAACAGGACTGAACCACACGCGTCAAAATTAACTCCCAACCCTGGTAGAAATTACTGAACCAAATTGTTTGAAATAAATAACTGGTGTAATAACATGAGTTAATCAAGAAAAAAATTATGTGTGACTAGCAAAACTGAACTCAATAGTTTTAAAATAAACATTGGACAAATAAATGTAACAATTTAGGAAAAATGACTTGTTTGCTTGAAAATTCTTAGGAATAAGTACTTAACAAAAACATGGACAAATGTGCTGAATCTAATCAATGAAATTTCAATAAATACATTGAAGGATAGCTGTGAGAATGTGCGCAAAATAACTAATAACTCACTCAACAAAACTCCCTGATATAAATGAAATAAAAACACAAGGATACTAATGGATAATAGGGTCAATTATGTAATTAAATATTGTTAATAAATCAGAAGAAAGAAATAGAAAAAGTAGTGTTTAGTCATTTTTACAGTTAATGAATTTGGTTTTGTGAATACTGCCAACACGACTTACAAACAAGTTGAGAAATGCAGCTGTGATTGAGTGAGAGATAGAGCGAGTTTAAAATTAGTTACATCTAAATTATTTCAAATATACAAGCGGAAATTTCAATAAAAACAATAAAGTAATTTTTGATTGAATTTCAGTGTTTGAATATACGCAGAAGCTGCAGAAAGTGCTTTGCAGGAGGGGAAGAAAAAAGGCTCTAAGTTTCTCCGGCATCCCTGATGATGTTCATGTCAAGTTTCATGATCCCATGCATACCCTGAACCCAAAATTTTAGCTTTCATTTTGTGCTATATACACACACTGCGTTACATTAAATGAAGAACAAACTTGGTAACATATGAATTAAATTCTAATTAACAGTCAATAAAATTCAGAACACACCTGCGTTGAAGGCGATAGGAGAGATTTTAATTTAAACTTGATAATCCTGCAACATTCCCGGCTATGCTAAATGCAGTTTCATGTGCAGCACAACTGTGTATCCCATCGTTCCAATAGTTTTTCTCTAGCTGTAACTGCTTGTATTTAACATTTTTATTTACTCCTCGTAGCAACCGACACTAGGGTTGCTGTAAATTGCCACACGGGGCGTGGCTTAGTCTTCAATTGGGAAGAAACTTAAAAGAACAATCTGAGAGGCAATCTTTGAGATTAAAATGTCTTCCAGTTTATAAAAATATACAACAGATGTACAAAACAGTGTAGTCTGGCATACAGCTATGTAGGCTAGCGAGAAATCGCCTGAATCTTTTGAATACCAAAAGCGTAAGAAACAGTTAAAGTATTTTGCAGCTGAAATGTTTTCAAAGAGCAAATAATCCAACAAACATCTGACTAGTGCCATCTCACTGTCATCATCAGCTCTACTAAAACAACATCCTTTACGTCACTTACCACACCGTCACCACTCAGATACCACACCGTTACCACATAGATGCCATACTGTCACTACACAGACACCACACCATTACCACATAGATGCCATACTGTCACTTACAGACACCACACCGTTACCACATAGATGCCATACTGTCACTACACAGACACCACACCGTTGCTACATAGATGGCATACTGTCACAACACAGAGACCACTCCGTTACCGCATAGATGCCACACTGTCACTACACAGATACCATACCGTCACTACATAGATGGCATACTGTTACCGCATTTATACCATGGTGTTACTGCACAATTATCCTACAATGCTATTCCATTACCCAGCCATTGCTCTAACAATTGCTTTTCAGTTCCCACACTTTTACCATACCGATACCCCACCGTTACCATGTCGTCATGCAACCATTCTCATTGCATCAACAAACTGTTACCACATCATTGCCTATGGGGGGACACAGGAATACTGTATAGTCTGCGTATTTCTTTCCATACACATTAAAACAACTGGGATATTGAAAAAACTGCCGCTAGAGATCTCGCATCATGAGGAAGCCTGGCATCAACTGCGCTGGCTGAGGAAATATTGAATTTCAGAGCTCATTGACGTGCTGTAATAATTGTTCCTCCTCAGGAGATCAGTAGGCAAATGAGAAAAATTGTCAATAAAAAGAGGAATACTTATAAAGTTTTCGTCACATCAGTGATGCTCATCATTCATTCATTCACCTGAGAACCAATGATCAACAAGGGAGGGAATGCTAATGGAATAAACCTACTCTCCGATGTGTGTTTTTTACTAATTCGAAGTATGTTCCATTTTTTACAGAAATTAATTTGCTGGAACTACTACTTGATAGTAAATCTGCGTCTTATTAGAGTGCTGTGACTACTTTACAGTAGACATGCTCCTAATTAGAGTGGAGTGCACAACATGAATGAATGTAATTGGTGCGAATGAAAATGCAGTGTTTTTATCACATCCATAGTTCTAATTCTAAGGACTTACATACAAATCATAGCATAGAAGACTGCTAGCTGAATTGTCAGTGTTTCCATGTAAGTTTTGTTAAGGAAAATGAGCAAGCCAAGTAGGCCTAAATAAGCTTCATAATTTGCCCATATGCACCAATATTTTATCACAGTATTAGTGCCGTAAGACAAATAAAATATCAAAAGTCAGTCATTTATAATAAGCTGACGATGCAAATTCTACTCATAATCAAGGACAGGTTATGTGACCCATAAATAACAAGATGTTTAAGATCTGGATGTTATAGTTTTTATTCAAATTCATTTGTTTTGAAACAAAATTCACGAAGATTTGCGTTATAGCAGTTGCACTTTTTACCCTGATGATGAATGTTTCATTTTCTCCAGATAGGTACCAATGCTGTAAATAAAAGATCAAACAGACTTAATCGACCCTCTTCGGTTGGCGGAAACGAAGACTTTATTTTCTAAAATGTCCCTTTCACTATTAAATTTAGTTGTTTCCACAGTTATTTCACACTTCCTGAATACATTCCTTAGGTTAAATGTATATAAATCGTATTATTAAAAACCTTTCTTATACATTGTTTCTTAATGTTATTCTAGCGACATTTTTTTAATAGTAGTAATATTTATAATGACATGTTTGTCAGTTCTTCGTCTACCAGAATTTTTGTCGTATACGTAAAAGTCTACAAGTGAATAATTCTGCAGCTCTGGTAAATATGCACTTAAGTCCTTTTAAAAGTTTCTGTGAAACCATGATTTCCGAACTTAAACATCACCTAACGAAACCTAAAAAACATCCTACATTATTTCTTTCCATCACTTTTTGCCTCTTGGTCATTAGGCATAACGGTTAAAAAACAGTCAAAATAATTTCTAGAAGATATTTTCATATGCGAGTTTGCATATTTCAAAACACCACGCATTTTGAGAGAACATTATTAGTTTTTTGATGTTATTTCTTTTAGTTCATAATTCATCATTCCAGTGCTGCGAGATCCAAACATATTTATGACAACATTTCTTTGTTCTCAGAAGTCATTACTTCGTTTAATAAATTCTCTGTCAGTTTAGATTTCACTCACATTTAAAAAGAATAGTTTTCTGCGCGAGGAGCCATTCAAAAACACGTCAACGTACACAACTCGTTTCCCCGGGAAGGTTTGTTCTTTTATTCAGTGCACACAGCTTACAATTTAGCTGCCATTAAAATTGCTGCTTGAGCCAGCATTTTGAAATGCAAGCAATTAAACATAACACGACTAAACATAGCAGCTCTCTCCTTTCCAGCGCGGGTGAGCTTGATCGTCCTGTTTTGCACCCTCCACTTCGTGCTTGTCCGCGTGCGATTCAACTTGTTTACATTTAATTCTGTTAATAGTGGAGCAAAAAGAGACCTGTGAGTGAGGTAGCTTGGTGTCCCACTAAAATGCTTGCTTGCTTCACACCAACTTCAATGTTTGCGCCCCACATCATTTCTGAATTTCCACGTTCAAAAAATCTGTCCATGATCGTCTAAATCGGCTTAGTACCTCCGCAATAAACTCGATTCTGGTGGCAAAAGTGGCTTCAAGAGGCGAGACGCGATTTTGCGCGGTTGCAAGTCATCGGAAAACATATAGGATGCAAATTATGAAGGTCACAAAGGAATTTTTCAACTGCTTTACCTAACGAATGAAAGCAAATTGAGCTGTTAAGTAGGATTATGTATGACATGCAAGACTAGAAAGCTTTAGACGTTTCTGTAATATCAGTTTAGAGCCGTTTGTTTATTATATGTCTTGTAAGGATTTCTACATTTATTTAACGTTTTTTCAGGAGCAATTTAATGTTAAATACTTTTCACTAGTTCCTTTAGGATACGTGTCGATTCAAAAGATATAAAAGTGTCATCAAGAACACTTTGTTGCCTTAGAGTGTGTTATGATGTAGTCAGATTCATCTTACTAGGTTGAGGTGCAGTAACGTATTTTTGAAGTCTTTAGCTAACTTTACTGGTGTGCGAAAGATCATTCTTCATGGTAAGAAGCATTGTAAAATTCACAAGAAGTAATTAAAACAATACAAATTTATGGAAGTGCATGGAGACCACTTATAGTCTATTTCCATTTTTCGTCCAATAGAAAGACATCTTATGGTCCAATACAAATACAACTCACGGTTAATTTTCAGTTACGGTTTGATACAAATAAAATTTACGGTTCATTTTCACTTTTGGTCCGATACAAAGGCAACTTATGGTCCATTTTCCCATATCAATATGTAAAAAAACATATGGTTCAACTATAATTATGATACTATACGGAAAAAACTCATGGTCCATTCTCTCTTTTTCTTCTGTCACGAGTTTTGTCTCATCAGTGATGCGTTAAAAGGTTCCATATTTTACCAGAAAAAGTTCTCACTCCAGTTGCATTTGTTCGGCCTATCAACTTCAGGGGAATCTTGGCAGTATTTTGATTATTTAGGATTCAATCTCTTTGAGGTAAGTCCTGAAACCCATGCTCCCGACAATAAATTCTACCAACAGAACTGATCTTCAGTTGTGGTATCAAACGAACGGCATGGGACTTCGGTATTGAACCAAGAATGGGCCAAACGGCTCGTTCCTATTGCGTTATTCTATTCTTAACTGCCTGGAAGTTATGAGGTGAAGAACCATCATATTATGTAATAAATTTTATGCAGTTTATCAAGTTGGATCAGGCAGTCATGATGTACGAAAAATTCATAACGAAATTCACAGTACTCTACACATTCAGTATGTCGGAAACTGTATCTCTTACAACTTTAAATCGCTTTTTTCACAGTTACAAACCTCTTCATGTTTTTTAAACGAACGCAAATGCAAGCCAATTTTATAGAAGAGGTCATCAAACAATTCAATTACTTTCGTAACGAATTCTCCTTCGTGTTCTTCAAAGGAGTTTTCACTGTAATGTTTGATGTTAGGTAAATTCTATTAAGGTCACAGGCGGGCTTTGACATACCCTGCAAGTCTTTGTTTAGGGAATTAATTATTCCCTATGAGTCGTCCCGAGCGGCCATGGCCTCAAACAGCTCCCACTTAATTGCTTTGGGACCGTGCCTTGCTCTGCTCTGAAGGAAGGGGTTGCTGAGAGGTGTCTCAGCTCAGCCTCTGGAAGGAGCCTATGCAAGAACCTAGCTCTGAAATGTACCCTTATTTACTCTGAAAGAAACCCTTATTTATTCTGAAGGAACTACTATGTGACTGGCACACTTGCAACATCCTTGACATTGAGATTATGCAAAAATCCTGCAAACTTTTATCTTGGAGCCAGGGGCTTGCATGAGCCCTGCTCTACTCTGAAGGAACAGTTTATTAAAAATCCAAAGGAATCCTGAGGGAAGGTTTTTTAAGGAACCCAGAAGTACCCTGCAGGATATGTTTTGAAAGAACTCTAATCTACTCAAAAGGATGGGATTTATTAGGAATCATAGACAACTCTAAAGGAAATCATTTGTAGGACGGAATACGTAGGAATCTGACACTACTCTAAAGGAAAATATATGTAGAAATCGAATACTACTATGCTAAGAGATTTTTGAATTAACTACTTTTATTATTTCATTTAATTGTTTTATCTTATTTGATCGCTAAAGAAAAAGACATCCAATTTATGTCCTCGATTACAAAAAAAACTGCACAGTTTTTCATATACTTCAAAATATGCACAGCCTCGTTATTCATAAAATAGAAGAAAAATTGTAGTATCAAAATTCTGAGAGAAGTATTTGACTAGTTACATCACCAATGTTATTTCAGGCAAATCTTACTTCTATTTTCTTACTCTCTTACGCATTACGTAATGACGGAGTTTATCGTAAATAAGCAGTGATCAATAAAATAAATGTATGATATATACGTCAAACTACTCGCTGGGATTATTACAATTTTAGCTTTTTTAATTTAAAAGTTACCTGACGTCTTTTTCAGTAGGTGTTTATAATGAAGTCGTTAAAAACTTTTGTAATATTTTTGTTTCCTGTATTGTATGATATTTAAAGGGTTTTCATTTTATTTGATTCTTGTTGTGTATTGATAATAATGCATTCTTCCTATATATAATATTGATAACAATAGCTATGAGTGTAATGCAATTAATGTAATCATGAACCCTGGTATTTTATCTAACAAGGAATTGTAGTCAGAATATGAAGACACTGAACGTTTGTTAGCTTTGAATTAGAGGGACTTCCCAGTTCCCACGCCACCGTTTCCGTATTTTCAGTTAGAGTTAATAATCAGTCAGAGACGAGCATCAACATTGCAAGTGAAGTTAAGATAATCAGTCGGAAACGAGCATCGACATTGCAAGTGAAGTTAAGATAATCAGTCAGAGACGAGCATCAACACTGCATGTGAAGTTAAGATAATCAGTCAGAGACGAGCATCAACACTGCAAGTGAAGTTAAGATAATCAGTAAGAAACGAGCATCAACACTGCAAGTGAAGTCAAGATAATCAGTCAGGAACGAGCATCAACACTGCATGTGAAGTTATAAAAAGCAGAAAGAAACTCCAGACTGCATCAAGTCTCCCAGCATGGGGGCAGCATCGCAGCCATGGAGCGCCTACAGCACTGATACTATAGCCTTATCGGGCCTTTAGTTACAGCTAATTGTTATTATGTACTTAACGCGTGAAATATGAGCTGGTAACTACCGTGAGATAACTATTGGGCGCGTAATGAGCGGCCGGCCCATGTCGGTGGTCTCTTCAACACCAACTGCGGCAGCGCCGTCGTAGGTGATGATATTCAGTATTAGTTATGGTATTGCTGCATGGTTAGGCCTCACGGTACCCAGCGGATCGAATGATGCCACTGAGCTTAGAATTGGGTATCACTGTATAGCCATAGGCATCACGATACCGAGCTGTAAAATGATGCTACCGAGTTTGAGGTTGGACATCACTGGATAGTCATAGCAGTCATGACTCTCAATGGCTGCAACAGACATATGATTAATGCCGTTAAGCATGACGATGGGGCTGTGCATCACTGGATGATTGTCGTCATTAGATGCAACAAAGTGCGATGCATGCATACCATCAGATTAATAATGATATTTATGGCGAAGACGCCACCTAATATTTGGGACCAGTGAGTGGTAAGATGGATTTAACAAAACATATGCTAATACACAGTGTATTGTATTTGAATAGCTCTTTATGTAAATGAGCTTTCAGTGAGCCTAATGTCACTTCATTAGTAAATGGACGAATAATTTCTCATCAACTTTTTATCCTCCTACATGAACGCAAATTTCATTCTGTTTTGCATGTAGGTTCACAGGTAATATAACGCTAACATGCGTTCAACATAAAAACACTCCCCATTAAAATCATGAGTTCAGCTTTTTGTCGATATATACACATTTTTTGCCTAATTATGAATTAACAAAAATAATTTATTTTTGAGTGAATATGAAGAGACTGTTGTTTCCAAGTTAAAAATTCATTTGCCTGTTTCATGGCTATTAATGTTGTTGCGCTTGTTGGGTACAAAAAGCTTTTTTAAGCCTTTCTTTCCAGATTATTAAATTTGTTTCCAGATTTTTTATAAAAATTTTATCATCAGCGACAGCATTGTAAGCCTGAGTCTGTTTTTCATTCTGTTCATCATAAAATCACTGAAAATAATTTAAAAAGGTGAGGAAACTATTATCCAACATGAATTTGAGATGAAATGTAATAATTTACAAACATCTGTACGATATTTTTAAGCATATACTCTTGTTTTTATGGAAGCAAATTTTGTGCAGCTGAGTTTCCTATAAATATTTGACGGCCTGGAGAAATACATGAAACACACGTGTCTTTCCAAACTGTCTTTCGTTAACTCCTCGGTGTTTTCTTTCGCTTGTTAGATAATAGTTTTCATATTCATGAAGTTGCCTGGCAGGCTAAGATCTCGAGAGCTCTTTGTATTTACACGTTTTTGAATAAATGTACAATTTAAAATATCAGATTTTTAGTAAAATACGAACTTGCTCCGTTGCAGTGGAGGCAATTTTTTGTGCTAAAAAGAACTTATGACAATTTACGGTGACAGTATCAGATATGATTGTTTACTAATCATGAGTGAAAACTACAAAATGACAGAAATTTCATCTTTTAATATGAAATTTTTCTTAATTCATTTTTAACTTTGAGATAAGATGTTCCATAAAACAATCTTTTTTGTTCAGTCGCATGGCGGGAGTATACTACTTCTATAATATTTTGAATAAGAATTCTAAGAAAAGTTAGACAGCATGTGGAAAAAGATCTTCATACTTTAAATTATATGTCAAGGCAACCGTATTATTCTACATCACTACCAAAAAATTATTAATCATTTCCGAAACATTATGATCAGTCTCCACAAATTCTGCTTACGCGTCTAAATCAAAGCAGGCCCCACTGATTTGCAGCACTTTCCGAAATGTAAAGACCCGATGATGCTGCAACAACTGAGCGGCTCGTATCATGTAGACGGATCCCAGCGACACCTTAAATCACATCGCTGATGCCCCGGCTTGCGGTCGGGCAAAGCGGTCGTGATAGGCGGGAGGATGATCAGGATTTGTGAGGTGGCGTATCGTCGTGCTAGCGCTGATCCCGTCCTGATTGGGAGGCGATAGTCACGTTGCTTGACAGCGAGGTCCTAAGCCGACTATGATGATTGTCTCGTGTCGTAAAACAACTGTGAAAGAGAGCTGTCGGACCCTTCATTCTTATGGGAATAAATGGCAAACACAGTTCCCATGTATGATACAAAATTCTTATCTTAAAGTGTTGTTCTCGTATTCCAATTACTGTCCATGCGTTTAGTTACCTGTTTTAGCTGGAAGTTAATTAAAAGTTCTTGAATAAGAGCTTCTTCAATTTCAAATTTATTGCACACTGAACTATCAATATTAATTCAATGTATTCTGTATTAAATATATTACACAATCTTACAGATTGTCCAATAATATCAAGAGGAGAAAATTGTACTGGACAAGAAAAAATGCGGCTCTATATAAGGCTGAAATCGTAACGTTATCTTAAGATTAGAAGGACAAGATGAAAAACAGGAGGCGATAAATCAACGCTCGTTGCTGAGATTCCAACAGATTCTCTCCCATGTAAATAATGATGTCTGGCTGACCTGTCAGAAATACCACCTGGTAGTAATACCAGTTAGTGTATTCCTGTTATCTATGCCTACTCAGAGACACTGTTTTATGTACGAAGGAATGGTAACTATAATTCTAAAGTACACCTCGTAGTAAAGGATATTCACGAATAGTGGGCAGTTATGCCCTTTTAAGAATACACGGCAACTATACCAGTCTAGGAGCGTGTGACAATTATGCCCATCTAGGAATGTGTGACGGTTATACCAGTCTAGGAGTATGTGACAGTTATACTAGTCTAGGAATGTGTGACAGTTATACTAGTCTAGGAATGTGTGACAGTTATACTAGTCTAGGAGTGTGTGACAGTTATACTAGTCTAGGAGTGTGTGACAGTTATACTAGTCTAGGAGTGTGTGACAGTTATACTAGTCTAGGAGTGTGTGACAGTTATACCAGTCTAGGAGAGTGTGATAATTATGCCCGTCTAGGAGTGTGTGACAGTTATACTAGTCTAGGAGTGTGTGACAGTTATACTAGTCTAGGAGTGTGTGACAGTTATACCAGTCTAGGAGTGTGTGACAGTTATACTAGTCTAGGAGTGTGTGACAGTTATACTAGTCTAGGAATGTGTGACGGTTTTACCAGTCTAGGAGTGTGTGACAGTTACATATACCCGTCTAAAAATGCGGGATAGTTATATTCGTCTACGAATGCGTGACAATTAGACATGTTTAGGAATGCGTGGCAGTTATACCAGTCGAAGAATGCCTGGCATTTACGCACATTTAGGCACACTCCAGTACTAGAGAACAGTTTTCTAGTTTTACAATCAGTTGCCCCATAAACATCCACATTACGTAAGCATTCCACAGTTTATCACATTCATTGCATCTTTTACGCAGTTTAACATTTCCAGGTTTCTTATATTCATTGCTCGTAAAAACACAGCCAAGCATTTCCCTAGTTTCACACGTCAGTTGCTTGTTCAAATATAGTAAAGCATTTTTCTTCTTCCCTACGTCAGTTGCTGGACCAAATACAGTCAAACATTTTCCTAGTGTCACACGTCAGCTGCTTGTTCAAACATAGTCAAGCATTTTCCTTTCTTCCACGCATCAGTTGCTTGTTCAAACACATTCAAGTATTTCCCTAGTTCTACACATCAGTTGCTTGTTCAAACACATTCAAGTATTTCCCTAGTTCTACACATCAGTTGCTTGTTCAAACACATTCAAGTATTTCCCTAGTTCTACACATCAGTTGCTTGTTCAAACACATCCAAGTATTTCCCTAGTTCTACACATCAGTTGCTTGTTCAAACACATCCAAGTATTTCCCTAGTTTTACACAAACCTGTTTTCAGGAAGCAGTTTCGCTGGACTGCTTATGAAGCCCTCCTGTCTCGCTTATGACATCCTTTTCTCGTTCTCAGACCACCGTTTCATCTCTACGATGGCCTCCATTTTTCAGCACAAAGTTTCCTGTAGATGCCTCTCTGTCGTCGCCTGGCTAACCAACTTGGAGAAAACAAGTTTCTTTCGTGAACTACGTGCAAAATGCTCATCAGATATCAAAATCATATGTCTAATTTTTAATATACAGAAAAAGACAACGCTGAGGTAAATGGCATTTTTTCATTTTATATGTAAAGGTTAAAGCATCTCCGTGAGCGTTGTTGTTTTAAAAAATTCTTTAAAAACGAAGCCAAACCAATAAAAACAAGTCAAGCGATCTAACTGGAATATATTTGAGATAAGTAATGATCATGTTTATTTTAGGTTTGATTCATTCTTTTATAGCTTCAGGAATAAAATGAAACCCATTCCATCATATTACTAATAATATAGAAAATTCCTGTACATCCTACATTTTTTTCATTGTTCATCAAATTGTAGTTTCAACAAACAATATCTGTTCTCTGTTACGTGAACAATTAGTTCCGACTTTGATACATATTTCCTTGAATCTACCCGTTCCTTATAATTTTATCTTTACTCATAAGTAGAGTATTGCGGTTGCTGTGGAAATTTATTACTTTGTTACGTATTGTGTGATTATACGAGTATATGCTTATTCTCTTTATTTTAATAAAAATAAAGAATGAATACAAGTTTCATATATATATATATCAATACCATGTTTGTGTGACCTGAATTCTACACAAAGTCAGTCACCAATCGCCCAACCAATAAGTGTCAGTCATTACGCCGAAATGACACGACGGGTTTTGTGTATAATTACATTTATATTTAAAAGTTTTCTATGGATATGAGTGCAGAAAGCGTACGTGCCAGCAGAAAGGTTGCTGATTTCTACGTTTGAAATAATGCATGTACAATAAAATGTTAAGAAGGGCAAAAATGCTATTTACTAAATGCAGCGTTTTACATAAAGTTCTAGTCATTTAAATATTGCAAACAGGCTGCATTCAAATGGCATACTCCTAGCTTTGGGTAAAAATGTAGACAAATAAGTTTCAACAAAGTTTCGAATTCCTAGATTTATGTAAATTTTGAGATAAGGGGGTATGACTTTTACAATTCATTATTCAAATTTTTTCTTAGAACATCGAAGGAAGTTAAGAGCAAGTTAATATTCCTTGGTGAAGTCTAAGCTTCTATATTCTGAGTACTAACAAATTAAAACACACTGCAATACTTTCAGATGTATTTGCACAATCACGCACCCAAGGGCAAAGTTTGATATAAACAAGAAGCTCAAAATTCCTTCAAAAATCAAAACATTTCAAGCAAAGTTGGAAGCGCAAGCAGCACTTCTCAGGTAAACAAAAGGGTAGCGCAGACGAGAACGTTTTAAGGCAGGCCTGCTCATTAAGTGATAGGCTTCGTGCCAAAATTTGAGATTGCCAACCTTCGTTGCACGCCTTTATTCAGTTTGCCGATGCATCTGACTAGGTTTTAAAAGCTTTAATGTGAGCGACTGTCATGGCAATCGGTGTTAAAAATCTTAATACAAGCACAAATAGACACTTGGTGTCAAAATCCTTAATGCAAGTTTCAACAGACACTAGGGCATCAAAATCTTTAACAGAATCACTAATAGCAAACAAGGAAAAACTTTATTTGCAATCAGGTATGCAGTATATATGCAATTTTTTCTTTATATTTTCAATGCTAGCGTCTTAAGAGTAGAAGTGATGTTCCCAGAGAGTGTTCCCGTTCTTCTGCGTTGTGACTTGAGGTGGATGCTCGTAAGAACACGTAGAGGTAAGCTGGAAATTTTTTAAACTAGTCAGTTAGTCAGTTTCCCTGGCTCCTGTGACGCAAGCAGGAGGAAATGAAGTGCTGTGTGGAAACTCGAACCATGGACCTGTGCAAAACAAGCACAGGCCGCTAACTAGTCGTTTACAGTGGAGGCAAAGTAGAGGCTCATGGTATCACAATTCCAACATAAGCCACAATAAAAATGCACTCCGAATTGTTTACAGACCGACAGACAGAAAATCTTTGACACGATTCAGGCTTCGATATAGAGTTTGGTGTACTCGAAATAGGTAATTTTGATGCGACTCTGACACTAACATTACAATTTTGGCAAGACCCCATTTTCGTCTGAATGCTTGTTAAAAACTGTCCTTCAATTCGTCGACGCTGTAATTATTCTTGCCAACTGAGCCCGAGGGAAATCTGAGGACAAAAAATGAATCTAAGAAGAATCCAAGTTCAAGGAAAATCTGAGAGTAAATAAATAAATGTAAGAGGAACCCAAGTTCAAAAGAAATTTGAGGAATAGAATATGGCAGTAGAAACGAGTTGTTTGGCCTATTCTAGGGTTGATGCTCAAGTCCTATGCCGTCTAAAGGCAAAGGAATGAACCTTACACAAATCAAAGTTTAAGCGAAATTTGAAGGCAAAGGAATCAATCTTAGAGAAATCAAAGTTTAAGCAAAATTTGAAGTCAAAGGAATGAATCTTAGAGAAATAAAGTTTAAGGAAAATCCGCGAGCAAAGGAACGGATCGAAGAGAAATCAACAGTTGATGGGAATTTAAGGGCAAAGAAATTAACATTTGTTTTCATCCACGCCTCGTCTGCTCTTGCATGTGTGTGTAACTCGTTTAGTTAAACGCAATGTTTCGTTTCAATGCTTGACTAGAGAGCCATAATAACTTTTTCTTTACCTTGTTTCCCCCCATTTTCCTACAATATCTCCTTAGGTGTAGTTTGAATCAAGCTACATACAAGAACTGACTCTTTTTAGAAGTCTCCTTCAAGCTGAGTAAAGGAGTAGTTACATAGGGACGTCAAATTATAAATGAAGTACGTTCGTTAAATTATTGAGATATGATCTGTAGTACTGCACTTAGACTCTAAGAAGAACTTTGTCAATATTTAACCTTGTGCAATTGTTCAAATATAAAAATCCTGTACTCGTCTGCCGCCGTCTACTGGACCTACATTTACTGCTTCCGTGGTGCAAAGACCAGTGATTGAAATTTCATACTGATTGATCTTTTAAAAACTAACTTAAATCAAAATGAAATCATCTGTTCCATAAATTGGTTAACCGCACAGTCTTTACAAACAAAGAATCTTTGCAGTGTAAATAAATTTAAATATTGAAATATAATCAGCAAAATTAGGGAGTACTTTTCAGCGTGAGATGGGAATAATGTTGAACATGATTAGAAATTAATGTTGAGCACAAATGGGGACGGACGAATATCAGAAAAATAATCTGACTTTGTTTTTAAGAGATGTACGGTCATTCCTGCTTTAGCTTATAAGTCATATTTTACTTTTCTCCATTATGTATGACATGTTGACTTTCTCAGAGTGTCAGGTCGTTAGTTATCAGATCACCAACCCCTCAGGAATTCAGGCCACATGTGTGTGTCTTATATTATTATGGTTGCTGACTAAGTGGAACGAGAACTAGCTTGAAGCTTTCGCTGTCTCGGTCGTGTGATGTTCGGTCGAGGTCAGGACTTGGTCACGTGGAGACGACATGTCGCTCATCTCCGAAGCCCTGATTCGAAGGCGGACTATACTCATTCGAAGTGTAGTCGTCGGCCTGTCAGGTTCTCCTTCATTCCTTAATTCCTTAATCTCTTAATTCTCCTCAATTGCCATTACCAGTCAATCAGCTACGTCGTTCCACTTGGCTTAGCTTATCTGTATTGTTCTACGAGTCTATTGTATCATCTTTATAATAAATAATAGGAAACGTCCAAGCTCGTTCTTCCCTGCGATTGCTGCGAGGAGGATTCTAGGATCTCGGTTCGATGGTACGCTTCTAGGTACGAACCACCTCAGGTAGAGATTTACGATTTATAGAATCTAACTGAAAAGGAGCACCCCGACAAGAGAATGCATACATAGAAACAAATCAAAACATTATAAACAAATTAAAAACTTTGGCTACAGGCGAACGATAGGTTTGCAGGATTGTTTAGTAGGAGTACATGTATAAAATTCAGTTTCATACATATGTACACGCTCACACTGGGCAAAAATAAATATTTTTTAAAAGCTAAGACTTCCTCCTTACATTTTCATGTCATTTCATTTTCCCCTGTACACTTTTCTTGCTGAAAAGCTAGCAATAATTTTCTAAGCTTTTTTCTTTATTAACAGAAACTTTGATCACGACACCCAGATCACTACAACCAGATCACGACACCCAGATCACTACAACCAGATCACGACACCCATATCACTACATCCAGATCACGACACCCATATCACTACATCCAGATCACGACACCCAGATCACCATACCCAGATCAAGATCTCGAGGTCATTCATGCTCTGAAACTGAGATCCACGAACTTCACGTTCTACATGTTGAGTGATCGACATTACGTATACTGAGCTTAGGAAAATTTGAGTGCAAGAAGCCACATATGCTGCATCACTATTCATGCTGATGATGCTCACCAAATCCTTTACCTAATTACTTCAGCGACGGGTCCAATCATTACTGCATTTTTTTTCTTCTAAGTTCAGCTCAAATTGGCTCGAGCAATTTTGGTTTCGGAATTCGTCTGGTTTTCTTTTTCAATTGCCGAAGGTTAATTAATTATGGAGGTTTTATTCCCTGAGGCCCGAGTATGATGAACTCCAACTGCCTGCTTCCTCCATGGCCGTCACGTCTATACACTAGAAATTAAATCGGAAATTTACGTTCATAAAATAGAAAATTTTCTGCTACTGAATAGCTGGTTGAATTTTGACGCCTGGTATGCGGTGAGAAACATCCAACAGAGAGATTCTTGGAGGAATGTGGGTCTTGTGGAAATGTTTTTGATTCATGAATTTGATTCATGAAATGAACAATATAGCATATGAACAATACAATATATGAACAATACAATATATGAACAATATAGCACATGAACAGTGCAATATATGAACAATATAATACAAGAACAATATGGCACATGAACAATACAATATATGAACAATATCTAACATGAACAATGTAATACATGAACACTAAAATAGATGAATGATATAATACATCAGCAATATAATACATCAACAGTGTAATACACGACCGATATAATTCATGAACAATATAGTACATGAACAATAAAATAGATGGATGATATAATTAATACATCAACAATATAATACATTAACAGGGTAATACATTAACAGGATAATACATACTGATCATGGTATTTACATGAATAATATAATACGTGGACAATATAACACATGACCGATATGATTCATGAACAATATAACACGGAATAACTTCCATACAATGCTTATAGCAAGACTATCAGACTTCGCCCTACGAATTTGAAGTGATAGTGTCATGTAACTTTCCACTTCTATGTCAATATTTAAGGACAAATTTTAGAAGGCATATAAATTCTTGTAGTTTTAGTCTTAACTCTCAGCTTATGTACTTTTGTTATTACGAGTGCATCCAGTAACTCAACAGTAGTATAATTACTTACTATACAGTTTCTAACGCGGAAGGACTTTTCTAACAAGGCATCTTGAAAGCAATGTTGTATCTTAATTGATGTATAAACTTTATTGGAATATACTGACTTTACTGTTTTGTTTTTGTTCCTTGACTCACAAAAATCCGTCCGCTTGAAGAATATTTAAGCCATTTGCTCGTAAAGCGAGCTAAAGGTACAGTAATGATCAAAATTCTCTTACTATTTGAGGTTAATTTACGGAACAAGCAAAGCTTCGAACACCGTTAAATTACACGCACTGAATAGAAAATAAAAAAAACGTGCGGCAGATATTCTTTGCAGTATTTTCCATATGAGGAAAAATTTAAAATCAAACCTGCACAGTTGAATTTGAAAATAAGATGGAGCACATCTGATCTACAACCATATTCAGCACACAAATGTGGCTGTTTTTTCAGTCTGTTTTCATCTATTTTTCAGTACCCAGAATTTTGGTTTAAACCAGTCTGGTTATTTGTAAATGACATACCAAGTAACTTTCCCTTTAGATTTGTATCGAAAAATGTTAAGTGTCTTCTACCGTCACAGAGAAACACTCCTCAGGTTATTTTTGATGCTCTGATCATGGTATTTATGAGTCCTGAGGTCAAAGTTTTCCCTGAGTATATGTGTATATCTATTCAGCAGAACCTTTCCTACGCTACAAAATACAAAATCAGGGACTCTATGGCATTCATAGTCATAATTGAGCTTGTCAGTTTGTTTAACTTTCGAATGGATTAGCTGTGATTCAGATCGAAATACAAATCTTCTTTTGAACCTTAAACAAAGCTAATTACAGACCAATTATTGTTCGGCTGGAATCTGACGAATTTCTACTACAACTGCGACAGGCTGATTTCGGAGAAACCCTCTGTTCACTGCAGACTAAAATACTGGGTAGAAAAACGAGATCTTTTGTCCAGCTCTGATATTCTTAACACCCGCTCCCGGCAGGCGGTGGTAAAAATGTGAAATGTAAACGTACCAGTCAAGTAGAGTTCTCAATGCAAACACATACAGAAGCACTGGTGTCATAAAGAGGTAGATTCTGTTGAAAGTAGACTTGTATGTATTGAATCACAGTCAAAAATCGTTTTAGTACGATAACTGGACTGCACAAGTACCAATTCCTGAAAAAAGTAAGCATGTCCGATTCGAATCCCGTACTGTAGAGCCTGAAAATAGAAAACTGGTCTTTCACTTCAATACAATATTACAGTAGAACATAACTATACACCGAAACATCAACCAAAAAGTTCAGAATTAGGATGGAGTATTTGCATTACATTTCAAGCACTGCCCGAAAACCTAGAATGTCTGGAACTTACTCCCAGTCAGAAAGCAGCCCAATTAACTGCAGTCGTGTCGCCCGGAGCAACATTAATGACATTTCCCAGGATTGCTCTCGAAAACTGGCCCTTTTTCTCATGAGAGTGGAGCGGGCAGCAAGATGGCCGCCATTTTGGCTTCAATGAGCGCTTCTTTACGCGAGTTCTCGAATTTTGCAAACTGCAATGAGAACGAAAGGAAGTTTTTTTTTCGGAAGAAGCGGTGCAGAGAATCCATGTAATACACGAAGTTGCCTTGCTTAGAATCGGGACACTTATAATGAGAACCATAACTTTTATCTGCTTAGATTTGTGAGAGAAGGACACGCTATTATGCGGGCGTTTACACGCGGTCATGCTTGTACCTACCGAGTTACTGATCGACCAATCAGCGTGCACGCTAATATTGGCTATTACATGATCAATTCGTTTTATATATTATATTCTAGGATATCCACTGAATATTTTTACAGCAGTGTGAGCACCCACTTTAGGGACAGGATCTAGACTCTGAGGGAAGCCACAATTGGGAGTTGACTGGTCGGAGTCGCATCGGTTTTCTGACCCGAGAGTAGGAGTCGGAAAAAACTGAAGTCCTGATTTATATTCTGATTTATTTTAACAAATTTTTGAAGAAATATTCACTGTAGTAGCAAAGAATTGCCTCGAAATATTCTAGAAACATTTAATATATGTTAACTATCAGATGTATCTAGAAATATTGAGACTTTCTCTGACTATAACTCGTCCTCCTACTTTACATCAATTGCTCTATGGTGCCTGTATGTGATTGGTGTCAGATAGTATGATATTAGGTAATCCCCCAAGAATAGATCACTCAGCTTTATTGTGTATTGCTATGTTCTATTCTATGTTACTGTATTATGTACTAAGAGAAAATTAAACACAGCTCAAAGAAGTACCGTCAAAAAATATTCAACTAAGTTATCTAACTGAATCCTAAATTTTGTGGTTCTTACAAGTTTAATACCGTTTACCATACTTAAAAAGTTTAAACTTGTTTAGCAGCAAGTTTAAACAGGGATTTCAAAGTTATGAGTTGTAAACCTTAATGTTTTTGTTGCTCTCCATTTACTTTCTTTAATACGTAGAGAAATATTTTTTATGTAACTTATTCACACACATGACCTTCATGGTGCCACCCTTCATACACACTTCTAAGTTCTAAGTCTTATATTCTAACGTTCATACAACGAAGACCTCATACTTTTGAATCTCTTCCACCTTTCCTCCTTAAACTTCCCTTTCGTCAATTTATGGTGGAATGAATGGCCCCACTCAGTCCATGTATCTTGTCTTTGTTCGTATTTGTACGGTCATTTGCCAATGTTTTTGTTCTAAGAACAGATGCACTTAGGCAAGCCAATTGTAGGGTGCTTGAGGCTGGCGCGTAGAGCCTTATTTCCAGGTCAAAATACCACTTCGAAGAAACAATTCCTGCGTAAATTAATTATTAGTATATAACATTAAATTACTGAGCAGTGTGTATTATCAAAAGCACGTGTGCTTTTTGTCTGAACTTCACTGAAACTTGTGCCCAGAGGACATAGAAAGCACGCTCTCAAAAACGGGGAATAAGTGACATGAATATCTCTAATTGTGATCAGACTCTAAATGGGAAGTTTAAAATTATTTTATTTAATATTGTCAATACAGTATAAAAAATATTTTATACATATATCTTACATACTAATATCATAAATCATAAATATAATGTTTTGAGGGACGTAATTTTTGTATCTATATTCTTGTCATTATTACAACGAATGTTTTAATTGCTATGACGTTGTTGTCGTTCCCTTGCCCCCGTCAGTTCAGGCAGCCAGCATCGCGCAAGACGCACCCCACCGTCACGAGGTCCTCCCAAAGTTGTGTTATGGTGTGTATGTTGTGTTGTTGCCTCTGATCCTAGCAGTGCAGCAACACATGGTTGGTGTCATGTGGAGAAACTTGACTGAGGGACATATGTTCGGGGTTGTGGGGACCAGTCTGTATTTTTATGACTGAAGGGATGGGTGGTGTTCGCATCTAAGTCTGGAAAGGTAGACTCTATCTGTTCTGTTTAGTGTTTTTTCAGTCTGGTTTATTGAAGGAATAGGATGTCCTAGAATTGTGTTTGGTTCTAGTTGTTGGAATGCTCTGTGTGTGAATGTAGTGTGTATGTCTTTTAGGATATTATGATTTCCCTCCAGTCCCGCACCCACAGGTGGCACGGGGGGAGAGAGTGAAGGAGGTCTGTGTCTGTGTCTGTATCTGTGCGGCGTCATTGCGATTGCTCTGTGCGTAGGAGCGTGATAGAACATGTAATGACAGAGACTGTATGGGTTGTTGATGGCAGAGGCTTGAAATTGTGTTCCTCTTATGTCTAGGTGTTGTTGGATGGTGAGCACCTGTGTTTCTGCATGCACGTGCGCTGTGGGTGAGGTTCTTGTGGAGCCTGTGATGATTCGTAGAGCTTTGTTTTGGATTGCTTGTAGTTTGTTTAATTTTGTTTTGGATGCCATGGGTGCCCAAGCTCGGCTAGCATAGGAAATGACTAATCTTATGTACTGCTTATAGATCAGCGTTAAGGTTTCTTTGTCTTGTCCCAAGTTGGTGCATGTTAGTGTGCGGAGTGTGTTGAGTCTTTTGTTGCATTTTTCTGATACTTCGAATACATGTTGGCTGAAGGATCTGGAGGTGTTGAAGGTGACACCTAAAATTTTGTAGGTATGTGTTTGTGGTATTATAATGTTCTGTAAAGTGACAGTGGGTCTGTGTTGGTGTTCTGCATTGTGGCTTGTCGATAGTGTGGCGGTAGATTTGCTAGGGGTAGATTTGCTATGACGTTGATATCACTGTTATGATGACTAATACTCCCACTACCATAGAATTATTTCTTATTTTTCAACGTAATTAGCATTTTTCACATGGCTTTTGGCATTCTGGGAAACTATATGTATTGCCCGAGAACGAACTATAATTAAATATTGTCATAAAATAGTGTGTTCAAAAGATTTTATTTGTTCCGCTTGGAGCAAGAAAAGGATGTTGAGTACAATGCAGTGTTCGAGCTGATTCTTTGTACTCGATTGTATGAGTGCTGATCTCTGTGTTGTAGTAAAGTGTGTGTCCTTATAGTTTTCTTACACAGTCGTGTTTTACTTGAACCTGTTTTGTGGCCATGTGATTTTCACATCTCACTGCGTTCCTTTGGGGGCGGCTAAACAATTTTTTATGTTCATCAAGCGTGTTCAACAATTCTACACATCTACCTTGTGAATGAATGGCAGATGATATCTTGTGACCGAAGGAAATGTGTTTTCTTGTGAACGAATGAAATATGTTATTTTCTTTAAAAGATACATGTTCCTTGATTAAAAATCTGGCTTTTGTGCTTAGTTAATAACTGATCGAATATTGACTGAAAAGCAGAGTTATTTTTATAGGCAAACTATTTTTTTTAGAAATAAAACAACGTACCAGTAATAAATAATTACCACACATTAGCGAGTAATAAATAATTAAAATCAAACACTCAAGATAGAGAAATGATTCTTAAATTATTAATTGTTCAGTAACAATTACTGGAGGAAAATAAGTTCTGCCATGTAATTATAGCAAATCAAGTTAAAAATGAACATGAACCAAGTTTCGTTTGTTTCAGTCACCACCATATTCTAGCTTTGTTTCCATTATTGATACTCGAGCTTGTTTTCTTCATCGTCTGCTATCTCTTAAGTACATTAATTTTCAGCATGTTTTACTGTTTAGGCTCTGGACTATGTACAGTAGCAGAGAGCTAAGTGCCTTCTTTACAGGGAAAAATATTTTCTACTAAATGAAAAAGTAGCTAGAAAGCGGCACCATGTTTCCTTTACCTATTTGATCGAGTCTTCCAGATTTACCGAGGATGCCAAATTATTGTAAGTTGAAATTTCTGAACAAACAAGAACTAGTCCCCTTTGTTATACGTTTCGTTGAAAATAAAAAAGTACGATTAGTTACTTAGAGCGTTTATACTGTGTTTACATTTTCTTCATCATCAGAATTGGAGGTGCAGGCATTATTTTCAGGACATTTTGCCACAAATCTTTTCCTGACAGTTAACCGATGAGAAAACTTCCTTGCTGTGAAACATTTCTCATGCCCATTTCAATTACATACAATATCAAATAAAAAATGAAATATATAAGTGTATATTTGGATTGTGATGAAGGATATAGTATTAGAATTTTAATTTATGGTATTTCCAGTAGAAGATCTTCTAATTATCGTCTTAGGGTGACATTTATATCAAATACTTACTTATGACACTACCTGTGTAAAGCAAGCGTACATAATGGATTTCTTTGCAAAAAAGCTTCGCTGACTTCATTTTCCTGCATCTTAAAATGATTTTTTTGTAGTAGTTTTCAACGACGCCGTGTTTTTTAGCCAAGATTTTCTTCTCCACGTTTGAATAGAAAATTCTCTACCTTTTTTTGGAACGTAGATTCCATGCTGCTTGTTTTGAAAGGGCTTATGAACAGATGCAGAATGTCTATTGTGCAGGTGCTTGGCGCTTCTTTATATTGTGCTTCATGCAGAGAAACCATCTTTGTTTAAAGCGACCCGTTAATAATTTCAGAGCGACTCAACACAAGATATTAGAGACAAAGTTATGCCAAAAAGAACTCAGTTAAGGCTTTCCATTGTTCCTTTGAAAGCCCTTAGTATTTAGAAGCCGTGCTTTAAGTCTTCGAAACTTGTTAATGTTTTTACAATAACGGCCGGGACTTGGAGTTGGGCCATAATGCAGATATTATGAGCCTAATGCTTTCCTAAAGCGCTTCAGAACGAACTAAGTGCTTTTTGAAGCACAGCGAAAGAAACCCCGAGGGTGCAAATTATTCATTAGAAATTTTAAATTAGCTTGGGTCTAAAACAGGCAAAAGCTTTTATCCGAATAACTGAATTGGTTTTCTTGTGAATAAAAATAAAAGTATTAACGCATTGAACAGAACAGTAAGTTCTGTAACTAACTTGAACTTACCTGTAATAATAATTTATTCAAACATTTTTACAATATTCAAGAAGGTAGCCGTGTTAAAAGAGGAATGTGTTACTTACACAAGGAGATGGTTTTCGGTTCTCTCCCTCCTTAGATGCGATCAGTTGCCTAGAAGTGTTAGACATTATTTATTTCTAGGGGCTAACTTTCTTGATTAAATCACGAGAAGCCCTTCACTCACGCGAATGTCTATTTCACTCACCAAGGGAAATAGCTAGTGTGTGCAATGTTGTTTGCTTTACTGTTTGAACTATTAATATTGAATTATTATTAATAGTGTTCGGGTTATTGTTTGCAATATTGTTTTGCTTATTGTTTGGGGATATCCAATATTCTTTTGCCTTCAGTGAAATGCGAGGGTGTGCATGTGTATGAGTAGAATTTATCAAAGAGCTCTCGGTCTGAGTGGGTGCAAGCGTTGGTGCAGCAGGTGCATATAGTTCCTTTGGAAACACCGTGCCCGAATATGTAACACAAATTCAAGATTTGTGTTTGTAAACGTTAAAGGTGATGAACCCGTGCATAAAATCCTTCTTACACAATTTAAAAAAAATCAATGCATCAAATCAGGAAATCGACGGTGTAAGCCATCTAATTTCTTTACATTCTCTGAACATTCAAGTCTTTCGTGTCACTAACGAGAGAACAAAAAAAACGAACGAAAACGAAAGTCTAGAATGATTTTCTCAAGTTTTACATTTTCGATTTCCGGCCAATTTTCATTCATGCCCTGCATCTCCAGGACGCCTGCTCGTGCAATGCTGGGTTAACAATTTCCGCACACGCCACACTCGAAGGCGGAGCTTCATTTATCTCGTAAGTGGAAAATCTAATTTCACGGGAGCCCTGAATAACTCAGCCCATAAGAGGGTTAGAGAAAGCATAAAGTCCTGCTTTAATCCGATTCAAATAACGAATTTTACTTGATGGGCGCTGGTCTCATTTTAATTTGAACTCGGCAACTGCAGGCGGTGCTGGCGTTGTAACTGGGGAGTCTTTCTGTGTGAACTGCGTGAATAATTGCGAGCGAAACCAAGGCAAATCTAAGAGGGAAACTGTAAGGAAAGCTATAGGAACTACTGATCAATTTGTTTTGGAAATAATTGAGGCGAAAGCTGTGGTTATCAGTTTATGAAATTTCTATAAGCATAGACGCCAAAAACTGTATGAAAACCTTGTAAAATTCTGTAGAAATAGTATTAGAGAATTCGTAACAGCAAAACTTTACAGAATTGAGTCGCTTGCTTTTCCTCTAGGGAATATTACGGTTACATTGTTGGAACATAGCTCAGACATGACATTTTAGGCTGATAGTGAAAGTGAAGAATTCAATTTTATTCTTTCTGCCATTTATCGATCCCGTTCATATACAGTATATTGGAAAATTAACTCAATTCAGATTACTTTTATATTTAAGTAGTCTTCTTGTGAATTCACGTTTGAGTATGAAATTATTGTTGAAACTAGTAAAATTCAAAGGTGGAATAAAAACTGTAACAAATTTAATGTGTTGGATGAGCTTTTGAATTTGAAAACGAGGTGAATATTCATTCAGCTCCTCACGCCCAGATCACGCATCGCTTGTCTAGCCATGGGTAGCCAAGCGGATTCAGACCTGCGGTTGTTTCTCGAGTTCCTCTGGCGAGCTGACAAGCTCAAATTGAGGGCATCATAAGCGAACACACAGGCAATTTACGGGAGATTTGCTGAGAATAAATATTGAAGTGGAAGCAAAGCGGATCTCCTGAATGGCAGAATTTGTCTTACGACGCGATGCGGCTTACCCAAGCGACGCGCAATGTATAGGTTTTCTGAGCCACAGAATGCGGGTTATTTATTGGACCGGCGTTATAATGCCAATGCTGATACAATAAATTTACTTTCAGTTGGACGTCACAATAGCTTTTAGATAAATTTTTTCTTTTATTTTATTCTCCCGATTTACTGAGACGACTTTTCTTTTTCTTTCAAATGACTTAAATGCGGTTCAGTGAGTGCTTCCTCACATACGATGAATGACTTGCACTAAAAAATTTGAAGGTTTCACAATTTTTTTGTTACTTTAAACTGATCCTTCCTTACGCATTGGTTATATCCTTAAGCTTTGCTAAATTTACAGCCCTACTTCCTTGCCTCATGTGTATCAATAATTCCCTCAAGAGGCAAAACGTTTGCTTTAGCAAAATTATGACCCCTCAAGTTCATATTTATTCTTTATCACATTTTTTTCAGCTCGCGACCGCCTTTTGACACAGTAACAAGTCTAATTTATGAGTTTGAGGGATAAAGCTTGGATGATTTTTAAAGCGTTTTTCAGTTATTATAGGCTTCTAAAAATTAACAACCTTTATTATGTTGCACAAGTATGTAGGAAATAGATCACATTCTGTAATCACATTCTGGATAGGAAACACCATTAAACTTTTTCTTCTCTGTTGAGTCTCAATCATTCTTGATATAGAGGTCGTTCTTTAAGACTACCGTCTTCATTGTATTTAATATCAATATTTAAAGAGGAATGTTAACAACATTCAAAGGCTTCAAAGATAATTTGAAAAAAAACATTAGTTATCTATCAACCGTATCGATACTTTAGGTAAAATTAAAAAATTATATTATTTTGCATATTCACATGAATGGAACTGACTAATCGTATCAGGGCTCGTGACATTTATGTTGTGAACTATAAATCTAGATCTTCATAACATTTTATTTTTCCTATGGTGTTTCCATCGTGGTATTCAATCAAACAATCGATTTATTCTCCGAGTCTAACTCACAATCCATTAACTATCACCCACCGATGTCTGAATACTTTTAAACTTTTTAATGCGCAACGCAATCCATAACGTAACAATCATCTGCTGCTGTTGATGTAAGTAGCATTAAGCAGCAATTTTAAAATATTAATGCATCCTTTCCATGGAATAATTTTTTACACCTGTTCCTAAAATCGTAAAATTTGAACCTCAAGTACATGAGTCGATTAATTTTGAACACATACAGTACTTCTTGCTCTGCTCCTGATATGCTCGTTGGATGAAAGACTCCCCAAGAACTTCGTTTCTACCATTAGCTGCTACCGACGTACATATAATGAAGGTACGCCTTACACGTATCCATTTCTTCCTCTACAACATCGACGAAGAAAGAAAAAGTTTTGTGAGACGAGGAGGTGAGCGATGGCGCAATCAGAGTCCAGAGCTCGGTTTGCCGATTAGAGGCATCGGGACGCACCATCCGTCTTTTGGCAGGCTGCAACTGCAATCAGAGAATCGCATGCGACCTGAGATCGGCCGTCTGCTGGTCCATTCCATTAAGCGCAGTCATTATGAACAAAGAGCGGATCGTTGTTGTAATACGGTGATAACAAATAACGGCCCGCCGCTGCATTCTCTCTCAACGCACACCGGCTCTGAGGGGAGTTGTTGTCAAAGGGGGCTAATAAATAACAGCCCGTTATGCTTTCCTAATGCATACTGGCTCTTATACGGACTGCAATGACACGTGACCAAAAAACTCTACCCGTCACCCTTATTTCAACCCACATCAGCCTTTTAAAAGGATATACAATAATGCGGTCCCAACAAATAGCAGCCTGCTATGCCTACACAGAACACACAGGGTAGAACACGGGTTACTGTAACACAGTGCTTACAAATAACGCTGTAGTGTGAGCTCCGCACTTATTATGTGGTTCTGACCTGTCCAACTGTAGGTCAACTACGCCGGTGGCACTGATTGGTAGTTGGTAAGCTCCATCGACCTGTTCCTTTAGTAGATAAGTACGCGGAACCGAAGTGCGTAAACCAAATCTAATTTATTTGTGCATGTGGTGTGAGTTGTTTATGTATTAGTGATCATAATAGTATTATTTAACAGGAGTTATTACTCTATCTGTATATTTGCAATGCAGGTTGCCTGTCGAATATCATATCAATTTGCGTTGTAGAAATTAGCGATGTTGTTGAATAACGAATGAAAGAGGGTCTGAATTCTTTTGTGTTTGTTATCAGTTTCTACGTGGTTCTTCAATTTATACCGAAAATTTTGTTTCACAGTGTGGAATCTTTAAAAACAGAGAGCTGATAAATAGTTTAGAGGTTTAAAATTATTGTAGTTGCTGAATAGATAGATTTAAACAAAGTTTCTGTACTGAATCGTTTATTGTTTAACTCACTATGCCTATTTACCTAATAAATGGTATTCAAAAAGTAGTTAACCTTTGTATTTAAATACTTAGTTTTAACAGGAAGTAACTCTTTAAAAATTCTCAGGTTCAGAGGTTTCTGGTCGTTTTGCTCCTACACTCAAGGAAAATCAATATTGTTCTCCTACATGACATAATATTGTCCGTAATTGCTTGCTGGCAATTCCAAAACTGTCATGGATGAGCGTACGAGATACACATCTTGAGCCCAAATTCGTCAAGAAGTCTTACGTTGCTCTCTTCCAGCTTGCAAAACTGCAGCGAACTAGCGTACGAGATGCATTTTCCGCATCCAAATTCGTCAAGAACTCTCACGTTCCGCGCTTCCAGGTCCCAAAGCGAACAGCGGTCGAAGGCCCGAAAAAGCCCTATAGCTCAGCCCGCCTCAAGGAGCCCTTAACGAGCCAAGTTCAAATAATGGCAAAACTTGGAATCGTTCACCGGGAAAAACAAAGATGTGCGACAGAGTCTTTAAAGGTATCGACAAAAAGCATCTGGGAGGAATCTTGGCTCTTGTTAGTCATGAACTCGAAGTTTCTGCTTCCTGGAGCGTAGATCAGGGTTAACATACGAGTATATTGTCTTCGCCCAAAGTGTCCCAGTAATTCTTTAACCCAGAGAAATAGCGACGAGTATAAGTTTATTTAACCAAAATGTTACCTACTCAGGTCAACCTTGTCACATTAGAAACCACATCTATTTTAAACTGCATGAGAACTGGATTGAAGCCATAAGAAATCTACATAGATTTAATATATTACGTTTGTAAAACTTGAAAGACGGAAACCTCTATTCGTCAGGTTCTTCGTATTTATGTCTAAATGATCGGGACGAATCTGTTTCTAAAGGAAACATTTATATCAAATAGAAAGATAAAGAAGGCAGGAGTTTTTAATAGGTACAAACAGCAATAGAAAACCATTTTAAATTTTAATGTGGTGATTTAATAGCGTTACCTTTTATGATAACATTCTCAGTGAGACAAATGGTTCAGAATTGCGTGAGTCTACTGCCAAAAGAAAGTTTAAAGTAAAATTATGAAACTAAAACGGAAGGAAAAATTCTAATAACCAATGCATACATGTTGCTTAGTCTGCTTCGACATGTGAGTCCTTAATGCGATTTCAGTGTAAAACACAAGGGTGTAACTGCAGGACTTCTAGTCTACACAGGGCACTTGTTTGATCAGGGGTGCCTTGTTGGGTGCCATGGTTTTGGGTTTATAATCACTATTTTCAATGAATTTTTTCTTGACGTAGTTTGCACACTTACATTTTTAAAATGCCTTGCAATAGTGGGGTCTGTGAATGAAATCTTCGTTGCACGTGTTTGTATGAGCTTATTTACCCTCCATCCTCTCCATCCCAACCGAAACCGATGATGTGACCCAAGCCCATTCACTTCCCCGAGGTTAATGCTTACTTAAAGGAGGCATAAATGCCACAGTTTTATGGAGCCCTACTTAACTGACCTGACAGCAGCAGGGTTTTGTAGAGGGTAGCGTTGATACAGCAAGTGAAAATCGAGCTTTCGGATTGACCCACATATTACAGCATTTTTATCTTGTGAATACATATATATTGTTTGCAAGTTTAATTCAATCAAGTTCATCTATAGAGTGTTCAGAAAGCCCCTGTGCACTTTTATTTTTATTGACAGACATGTTTTTGCACAGAATACAGGTCAATATGAATGACAACTATAAACAATGTTGAAAGTGACCCTTTCTATTTCTAGAATGAATGCATATTTGAATCCTTCTCATTTTATTTATTAACAATGTAAGTTATTTGGATGTCTTTAGTTGAATAAACGTTGTTAGAAACATACAGAGTAAGTTTCTGGACTTCCTAATTGTAAACGGATAATCTTAATATTACGATGAAAACCAGGCAAGAATCCATGATATACAAATGAGAATTCATGATAAACAGAAGAGAAGCCATGATAAACAGTGAAGAATCCATGAAAAACAGTGAAGAAGCCATGATAAACAAAGGCAATCCATGATAGAGGAGAATCTATGATCATCATTATAGAACTAATGCCGCCTTTACTGCCGTATTTGTAAGGAGACTGATGCCAAAGAATCCCATTTTACTTTTCTTTCTTCAAACAAGTTCAGAAAGAATAGTCATCAATAAATAGTACGGCATCGCAGTAAGCAAAATACCTAAGGTAGTCATGACCTCCGCCACTTGAATAGTTTACTCATTAGTAAACAATAGGAACAACGGTCCAATAACTGATATTGGTAAATATAAAGCAGTAACAAGCGATGGGAAAACGGATTAAATATTCTACGTAATATTGATTACGGTAAGGACGTAACAAGCTTAATGGATTGCATAAAATATTATAGGAACAACGTTCTCCAGGTACGGTGTCAATTCATACTTTTATTACATGAAATATGCTTGGACTCTGAAGTGTCTTCGGCTTTCATTAGAATACTTTACATGTCATCTACATATGAATGTTCGTGCAAGACGTGTGACATTTTTCCGTAAACAGATGCAGTTCTCAGTCATTCAAATGAGGAATCAGTTTGGCTGGAAGTTAAGTCCCATTTAAGCATGGACTTTTTCTTTGGAACAAAAACGTTTTCTGAGCTATAAAAATGTTCGAAACAGTTCAAGCACGACGCTTTCGAAAAGTGCACAACATCTCTTACACCAAGCATCACTTTTAAGAGGCTTGATCGCGGGGCGCGTTCGTAACCACCAGACCTACAAGGCTCGGCAGATGAAACAGCGTCTCTGGAGCACAGTGAACACCAGCCGTTAAATGTTTATGGATTCAAAAGAACCTGCAGAGCGGTATTTCAACTGCAATAAAACTGCTCCTTGCAACGAACTCACCCATACACAGAAGAATTACGAAACGAATTCCCAGCCTTCAAAAAGTTCTTTTGAGCTCCAGTGAAATGTCTCTCAGACTAGAACGAGGATTTTTTCAAGCATTTATGTTTTTCAGAACTTAGAATAGAAACGCAAAAAGACGATCCGTCTTAATTATTTTATTTTCAATCCTGACTCGAAAAATCATTTCAGATTAATGACTTTTAAAAATTGAATTCTGGAGATGAAGTGTACCGTTGTAAGTTGTAAGATCAACGCCAGTTACTCACTGTTCATTTTGCGTTCTAACTTACATTTTTGCCTTCAAACTGCAATAACAGTGACGTTTCACATATTAAAAAAACAGATGAATAAAAAGGCCTATCGTCCACTTAGAAATTGGCAGGCAGTCCTAATGAAGGTTCGATTTTGAGAGAGGACATCCTCACTCTGAAGAGAACGTTCAGTTTGAGGACTGCTTTCAGTTGCTTGGTTGAAAGCTACTTTTCATTATTTTCGGAGTAATGGAAAAACTGCTACAAACTACTCTCATTTCTCGTTCCTGTACATGCACGATGTATGCTCAAAATTTACCATTGTGGTGAATCATTAGATACAAAATAGGAATAATTTTCGTTTGGAGTTTGTATCTCCTTCATAATTATTTTCATGTGCTTTAATGGAGAACCTGATAATATCTGTTTAGTCGACTACTTTTTAAGATACCAGGAATGCTTGATATTTTTTTACCAACCTTAAAAAATAAAAATTCAGCGTCACGATGATAATGACTAGTGATGACGAAGTCAAGAAAGGCGTTTCTGACGTTTTATACTAGGATTGGATAACAGTTTTTTTTAAATTGAGCCTACATCTATAGTATTTGTGCTAGTGGGTGTAGCAGCATCTGCTGCTTAAATGGGACTTTTTTTAATGTCTTATGCAAAAGAACACATTTTTCTGGTCCTTGGGGCTTCGAAACCTTTTCGCTGGGTACAGTTATTAGTACAATGTGGAGTAAAAAATTTACTTTTCATGTGTAATTTTGATGCATATAACACACCTTATCTACATACAAGTAAGCTATTCAGACAGACGGTCTTCATTGAAGTTTTTTCGAGAAAAGTAAAGGGAGAGATATAATCTCTGCTCTCCTTCATCTTCCTTCAGTCAAGGTGCAATCAAGGAAGTTTTACTTTTTTGCTTTGCTCTTTTCATGTTAGTCCTTCGCATGACATTTCTGGTCTACCTTTCTCCGTCGTATGACATTTCCGGTCAACCTTTCTTCTTCGTTTGACATTTCCGGTCAAACCTTCTCCGTCGTATGATTTCCAGTCAACCTTTCTTGTTCATATCACATTTCCGGTCAAACCTTCTCCGTCGTATGACATTTCGGACCAAACTTTCTCCGTTAGATGACATCTCTTGTCAGACAATTTTCGTCGGTTGTTTGGTTTTGTACAGGAGATTTGCATACCGCTGTAATGAGTTGAAGGATCCAATCGTCATGAAAGCATAAAAGGAGCGGTGCAACTTCTGAGCGACAGATCACCGTCTCACTCAACTCATTTTAACAAAAAATTTAAATTCTCATTGAGCCATGGATATAATTTAATTCCCTTGTGATGTGTTTGGTCTTTGTAGATTATGTCTGGAAAGTCATTTTACCATATTAGAATCTCTTTCACTTGGAAAATGAAGCAAAATATTGAATTGCTGAAGTTTGAATCGTTATATATAATCAGAAAGTTCCTATTACACTAATTTGTATTTTTTTCATTTGCTATTTTTTCTCGTACTTGTCTTTATTTTTGTAATTTCTTCATGTTCCGTTTGTATTTTTAGAAAAAAAATGGATTTTGTTGAAGCTTGTGCGCGGAAGTTAAATTCTGGCGTAAACTTGTAGAATTTGAAGTTTTTTTCTTGAAAAATACCCATAATTTTCACCTAATCTCCCTTAAAGTGGTAACCTTATTTAACATAACCTAATTCTAACAATAACAATTTCAGCCAAACTTGTACTACTTTAACGCTTTTGACTTGAATGTGAGGACTGATATCTAATAACCTACGATTTCGTGATAGAGGACAAAAAACTCTACTAATAGAAAAAGATTAATAATAATAGTTCATCTTTAAGTTGTAGACCTGTGCTATGTACGAGCCCCAATTTCAACAGAAAAACAAGTGACAAACAGAGGCATCATGAAAACAACACTAAATTTTTAATACTTAGAAAACACGAATAACAAGTTAAGAGCTTACTACAAGCGCTTTAATTCTTTTAATTTCAATGAGTAGCATCCATAACGTACGTCAACGAGATTGAGAGCAAAATAAACCAAGCTCAGTTCATTGTAGGATTTTTCAATCGGCCCTACCAAGAGAGAACTCAATTGTAACAATCGGGTCACTCTGATTTCGAACCTCATCCTATATAATGGAAGAACGGATGGCTGCGGTCTGAGGTTATGAGATATTTCTTGTTTACGGGGATCTTTTATGAGGAGACCTACGCCAATACCTTTGTTTTGTGTGCCTCTTTTCGTGGCTCCAGGGAAAAATTAATTTAAGCCTCCAGGCGCAAAACGACAATATAATATTCACTGTTTCTTCAATAACGAGAAGAGAGCAAAATTAGAATCGTGGCTTCAGGGGCTGCTTTCAAAATAATGAAATCTCGGGAGCGTTTAGTGCTTCCAGCGTACATCTAAAACATCCTTTGATGGGCCTCATTGTTGTCTGTTTGTGCTGTTATTGATTTTTTTTGGACTTTAGATTGTGCGACAAGAAGGTCTCTTGATGAAATCCTTGCATGTACAACACGAATTTGATCAAATAATTACTCGCTGGCTCCGAAAAACCAATACAGTTTGTTAGTTTGGAGAGAAGTAAATATAAAGTTATTTTACATACATAGATAAGAAAAACATTCTACGTTTTCACAAGCTTTTTTTTCACTCATAAAAAGTAAATTGACCGTTGATTCTATTCATAACTTGAGACCATTTTTGACTGTTCCACTTCAGTGGCTTGACTGTTCTATTTCCGGGGTTTGACTGCACTACTTGAGGATTTGAGTGCTCCACTTCTGTGTTTTGACAGCCCCAATGTTGTTAAATGGGGTTAAGTTTGGATATTAAAGAAACTTAGTACCTTTAAGACGTATGGTTCTCTGTCGAGCGAGTTCACATTGCAAAAAACATTAAATGCGTTTTCATTCTCTCCCACAACGTACAGCACACGGGGTTGACGACCTTCCCTGTTCTACAGCCATAGCAGGACGCTAAAATTAGATTTTTTGTCAGTAGTTACTATGCAAGGATTCTGCATTGTACTCAGTAATTTCCCTAGAGGTTACCTGGACGATGGTCAGATTAATTTTCATAACTCGAGTCATGTTAAATTGAACGCAGTGAAAAACTTTATAAAAAAGCCAAAAATCGTTTTGATACAAATATTTACATCATGATCGTTAGCAACCATTATTTGAAAAGTATTGCAGCTTGTAGCGTTCGGAGGAATATCTTACAATGGGGACTGGAATTTGAAAATTTTTTTGGCAGAGAAAATATCTTAGAACACCAAAATACTTTCTGGAAGTCAAGAAACGGTTGGCAACACTGGTGTGCCAGTCTGAAGCCATATTTGTGTGCGGGGGGGAGCAGACAGTTGCAGCTTCCTAACGTGATATTTTAAAGCTCCTAAGCTTTTCGAACTGGAAAAGTTTTCCCAGAAAGATGTGTCTGCTCCAGAAACTGTCCAAGTATTAAATAAGGCAAGGATTCTTTCCGAACCGTATTATGAGAGCGGAGCTGGGATTCTTTTATTGCGAGTTTTGAAGGTGTTTTCTTCAGTAACTAGGATACTGATAAAAGTTTGAATACTGGACCGGTCAATAGACAGAGACTGACCTTCATAACCTCCCAAAGTGAAATCAGAGACCTTCGAAAAATGGAATCCAATATTAACAATTTCCTAATAGAATTTGTCGATCGAACAGAAGTTGATTTTTTGTCGTTGGATGAAATTTTTATTCACGCTCAAATGCAGATAGTTTGGAGTAATGTACGGATATTTTTTCAGGATCATGTGACTTAATTTTGGAGCGTATCCACAAGCATACGATGCATTATGATATTAAAATACATTTTTGATGTCATTATTATCATTATTATACCATAATTACTTCAATATGCATAATTTTTTATATCTATTGTATTCACAGTGGTGATTATTGCCCCGATTCTTTTATCATTTTAATTTACATATCGTGTGTCGTGAGCAAGAACTTACAGTAAACATTTGCATTTGATGTGCCTTCTAAAATCATGAATTTTGAATCTCGCTTCAACACTAATATCTTATTCTTGCACCAATTTATTAATACATGACATTAAACGCGGCAATTTAATGTGCCGTATTACATACATACTACGAAGCTAACTTTGAATCTCGGTTCAACACTAGTGTCTCATTCGTACGTAAATTTAGCAAATTCTGATGTCGGAAACAAAATTTTCAAATTTTAGGTCAAGATTTTTGCGATGAGATCATAAGGACAACAACAAGTGAATTTCGTTTTGATGTGCTGCAAAGGTTCTGTTTTTGAAGGACATTTTTGCTTATGGAAAACGTTTACGAGTCTCATTACGAATTGAATGTGTTTTTATAAGGCGAGCGTTTGATACAAAGGACAAATCGTTTACCCAGAATTTTCAGGGGGAAAATCCTGACTTTTTCTGAACATTACGAAAGAAAAAATGATTAAGCATTTTATGCCTAAAGATCTGCTTGATTGAGGAAGAGACGCATTCGTGGAGAGTTTTTGGCAGATTTCTAGTGTATATAGTTGGTAACCTATGTTTCATAAGAATATACATCAATCAACCTCTCATTCGTTCCCTGCTGCCAGGATTCAATGCACGTTCTTTGCACTACGAATAAATTAAGGCAGAGAAGTGTAGATATATGATTTATTTCGTATGAGGAAAATAATACCTCTCAAGTCAAATGAATAATATGTAAATATTTACGTATAAGGACAAGTCAAGGGCAGAACGTCGTGTGACAACGAACAAGACAATCTCGGCCTCGCATCAGCCAGTCGAACGACGTGATTGAGCTAGTGGAAAATGTTCTTTTGGAGGTTCGCTGAATGAGTGTGGAACACATAGCCTCCAAAGTCAGCATTTCTGTGAGATCTGTATACACAATCGTACATGAAGCCTGAAAATGCAAAAAGTGTCCTCCAGATTGGTGCCACGAATGCTGACGGACGACTACAAGACAACACGCGTGGCACGGTCAGGCAATGTTAACGCGTGATGACTGGATCAATGGGACTTTTTTTTCATGGGTTGTGACATTGGATGAGACATGGATGTCGATTTTTTAAGCCTGAAACGAAACACCAGTCAGTTCAATGGACCCACAGACAGACTCCATTATAATTATCATAAGCAGTCCTCACTCTCGCCACTTCTGCTAGAGTTCTGTGTTGTACAGTCATGCCAACTCTGTTACGCATTTACAACGAGTGCACACATATTTAAGACAATCTGTATGTTTCTGTTTAGACTTTGGAGAAAAAAATTGGAGGTGTTATATCTTAAATGTACTTCGTATAAGGAGACGTAATCAAACCTCAAGACTGAAACTTGTGAGCTTGCGAGGCTTGGGCTGTGCCCCTACATTCAAAGACCTCGGACATCTAATCAAAGACAGCACCGACTTCTAGATCTTGATTACCATTACATCACGATCGTGCCTTCTAGATCTTGATTACCTCTTGACTACGATCTTGACAACTAGATTTTCAGCGACTGTCATCCAGAAGTTACGTGCGGTCTCTCGTATTCCAGTTAGTGAAGCTGACGTTATCGACCCAGTCACCCGACACAGCCTCCTCGAGACGAAGCTGTCAACACTGAAGGGCTCATGTCGAGCATCTGCTCCAAGAGACGACATGCTCCGCGAAATATACATTTGATGATGGCCACAGCGGTCTTGTTAAGGAACTGAGAGACCAGCCACGGGTCTCTCATCTCCCTGCAACTTGCAATGAAATGCAAGAGGTTGGGGTGAAAGGAACTAGGCATGTATGCCAACGAAGTCAAGTGAAAATTTAGGTGACCGGCTGCAAGTTCGAGTGTCATAAATAAATATTTTTCACACACAAAAGATATATGCGAGGTGTAGATTAGGAAGAATGATCACGTTTGTGTAAATATGGACGAATCGATAGAAAGCCAAAATAGTCATCAGGTAATTTTCCAAAATCGTACTTTCAGTATTTAGGGTGCTTACATTTAATGAGCCTTTCTTGTTAGTAATATATGGTCTTAATAGCCTTACCATTTTTTTTTATTCTGATCGACACTTTGCAGGTACAATATTACGAGATATTTCAGTGGATTTGATCACCTAAATAACCATGGCCAACATTCTGGAGAAGTTTCTGCCATCGTTTTAGGTTTTTCACTTTTCCATTTTCCTCCATGGAGAAGAACTTTAAATCGTAAGAAACTGTAGTATTACAGTATACAAAAGTCAAGGTGAAAAAACGTATGTACTCGATTTTTTTACGAGTTTCTTATTATTGTCATTAAATCAGACTCACATTGCAGAGTTACTCACAGAATGAAACATGTGAGGAGAATATCAATGTACATAAAATAATTCTATGCAGTGAAAAATTCGCATCACTTTCGAACGATGCCTCTCTGATTAGCTATTTTCAAACAATTGTTTTAATAATGAATATTAACTAGCTTTCAAACACAATATAAAACTTATATCCGATTCATAGTTTTAAAACGCTTACTTTTATATACAGTTTTTAATAGCAGCTTCATGTAATCGTAGTTTTTCTGTTCTATTTGGAAATATTGTGCCAGACCATTAGCTTAAATTGAATATCATTCCTAACGTTGATAAAAATGTTGGTCGTGAGAATCCAGTCTTTCTTATACTCGGATTTTCATCAATTTTTTGTGTTTTTTTTCCCTCTCAGGATTTTCTCTCTTCATTCATACCTACATCCGGGACTTCAAAGACCGCATCATCGAACATGAAGTTCAAAAGTGACGGCAGAAGGCGAACGGAACTCCTTTTTTCCAATAGCTTTTTGCAGACTAGGAGCCTCTTGGCGGAGAACTTGGGGCAATTGCGGAAGTTTTGTAGGTAGTGCGGTGGTTTGGCGGTAACAAAGGTCTTATAGAAAACGCCTCGATTCCCCCGCACATTATTGCCAAAATTTTGGTCCTATTAGAAAGTTGAAAACCGTCTTGCACCCGTGGGATTATCTGCCCGATAGCTTCCATTACGGAAATCAAAAGAGGGGAGCGAGAAACATTTGTAACTTTCCGATCGAGGCGCAGTAAGAGTTTCCTTCCTTTCTCAGTACGGGCGTGAAGTTTTTTCTCATGCTACCTCATTAAGTACATAATTAAGTGAACCCTGTATAGTTTGCACGGGTGCTTTCTACACTAAATTAGAGAGGCAGTCGTTTATTAGTAAAGTTCTGCAGAAGGAAAGATTCCTCAGTCCTTTCGCTGCACGAAATCGCTGTCAAATCACAGCAGTATTTAACGTGAACATTTTTACAAACTAACCCTCAATCAGAAAAGAAAGTTCGGGGATCAGAAACAATGAAATTTCCTTTCAGAGATCTACATTTCAGTCAGCATAACGATATTTATTGACATGTAAAGCTTTAATTCATTTAGAAAATTGAACCCTCAGAGGCGTGTCTGAAAAATAAAAGTCAAAGAATATTCCGTTTGCATCGCAGGTTTAAAACTCAACGACATTTAAAATGAAGCACTTAGCAGCGTCGTGCGCTGCATTAAAGCAAGGTTCTAGACGGCCTCGCTACACAGGCTTTGTAGGTCAACGAATATGACGTTTTAATGAACATTGTCGAGTAGAAAATTCGATTTAGCGACGAGAAAGTTTTTTTCTATAAATTTTTCGATATAACTGAATGTTAGAATAGGTTTTAGAGTCTTTACGGGATTAATACATGTAATTTAAATGTTTTGTTCGATGTTAAAGTAAATTTTATATTTTTAAATCAGAGTTTTGAGTTGAAGAAAACTGAAAGAAGTTTGTTGCAAAGAAACGTATACGTATAGTAATAATTATGAAATCGAAACAATAATTTGAAAATTATCGTAAACATTCACCAAGATCGAATAGCATCTGAGCCAACCACTTTAAATTTATTCAGCCAAGAAAAATTAATCAGTTGTAATTCTTCACTTTCTGAGGGAAAAAATCTACTGATATGAGTCTTTACACTCAATTTATTTTTACGAGTCAGAAATAAAACAAAGTCACGGACTTTTCCTATCAAAAAATCTGGTAGCTTATGTGGAAGTAGATATATGTAAGAAACTTCTTGTTCCTTTCAGAAAGTTCACTTCGATTAAAGTACAGGATAGCGGGCACTGGCTGGGTCGGATGAAATTAATACCAGCACTTTAACAGGGCAGGAATCTTATTCTTATCGCTAAGCAAATAGAATACGAAATCATGCAATATTTTGAGTGGTGAAATGTAAACTGAATGTCTCACGACTAAACATCACAAGGGAATTGCTGCTGACAAAGAAAAAATATCGATAATACATTAGTGCTTGCAATAAGATTTGGTCCACTGAGAAGAGTACCTCAGGACGCCTATCACGCATCCTTTGTTAAATTATCGAACCACCGCCAAATATTGCACTTCAGCTAGCGTTATGTGTGCATAATAAGAATTGCGTGAGTTGGTAAAACACTGAGTTCTTTTGTATAGTGAACAGTGTTCCGAAATAAGAAATCGTAATAATCAAGGAAAAATTTAATAGGCTAATTTTAATTTAAACAACTGCGTTCTTATACATTTTGATACTTTTAGTTTCTATGTCTTAAAATGAGTAAAGCATCTGAGACCGTACACACTTTAACCTCCAACGTGATTGTGTATTTATATACGGAAATCAATATCCGTAGACTTATTTTCCAATTACCTGCGGTAAGTGTGATTGAAATAGAATGGGATAAATGGGCTCTGATTATACACATTTCCTTTCTCCAAATATAGAATTTAATAGACGCACCTTAAATCTGGCCCGTACTTATGACTTAATCTAAAATTAGGTGTACTAATTTGATCATAAATGGGAAAAGCTTTTATTCCAATGACATTAGGAAAGGTAACCGTTTTTTCACATGAATGCTTATTTCCTATTAAATTAATTTTCGCTCTATTGAGGCATAGACTCTTAAGAATAAAGTCAGTTGCTCATTTCCGGGCTTAAGTTCTTGAAAACATTTTTCAACAATTCTTTGTGAGCGTCTGAAAGATTTAAGCTCAGCACAAAATATCCTGTCCAGAACTAAGCCTCGGTAATGGTCTTAGTTCAATGAATGTTCTTCACAAAATTATCTCAACTAATTCAGCGCTTCTCATACTAATTTAAACAAAAGAAATTAAGTCCTTGTAAGATCTGCACTTACAGTTATTATATTTACAATGATACTACGACACTATGATACGATGATATTTTAAATGTTATCATAGTAAAGTAACTTTAGGCTAACTTTAATGACTGAGCGATTTAGCACGGCTGTTTCTCCAATGAAGAGAAAATTCTAAATTATCAGAATAACATTTTATTCGTTCCATCTCAAAGCAGAAAAGAGCCTGACAACAAATTAGTAGGTGAATAATAAAATACGTATCACATTCGGAAAAAACTTGTAGCTCGGCTCATGCACTTGTGGAAATTAGAGTCAGTCAAGATATTTCAACTAAATTGTTACGGAGTTGTTTGTGTAATGACTAGGCAGGGCACGATGTATGTTACGTTTTACGCTACGTTGTATGTTGTTACGACTTGTGTTACGTAAGTTATGATATACATATGTTACGATATATGTTGGGTATGTCATGAGACATTAGATGTTTTCTGTGACCCGATGTATCCGGCTGTATCGAAAGTTCTATTCGTTTTTTGAGTCTAATATAAGGGCATCATTACATCAATCTAATTTATAAATGACGTATGTGTAGCAATCTAAATCACTAAAGTAATATTTATTCTTTCAGATTTTTAAAAAATTATGATAATAAGTAACTATTGTTGGCCAAATGTACACTCCAAGTATAAATACATTAGGCATATTTTACTGTATGAATTTCAGAAGCACAATACAAGAATTTCAGCAGGAAGACCTCTCAAAGACACTTATGGAAATGATGTGGTGAATAAAAAGACGTGTAGAAGATGGTTTTCAAGTTTCAAAAATGATAATTTCAGTCTAAAGGACGAACCAAGAAAAGGATGTTCCAAAGGACTCATTTCTGAGGAATTGTAGGCTGTCATTAATGAAAACCCTACCAGTACAACTAGAGAACTCGGGAAAGAGTTTAATGTGATGCATGTGACCATGTATCGCAAAATGATAAGACCTAAACTGCTTGCTCAGTTCTCTTCCTTTTAAGTAAATACAGGACCTGATGTTGTACCTGTTGTTGTATATTCTATTTGTACTTCAATGTGTAACTGTAGAGCTTCAGTTACCCTCGAAGTTTATTTCAGAAGCTGGTGATGAGTAACAGAGGACAGACGTAGTCAGATGTGTTGAACGTCTCACAAGGACGGGTTAAAATGAAAGTAAGATCGCTCTTTAATTCCCTTTTATTTTCTGTTGAAAATAAAGCATTTGATTGCATACACCGCTTCACCCCATTTTTGTACCTCGCTGTCTCAATAATTTATGTTCAATACCAGAATAAGCAACGCTGACTTAAAACAAGAGGAAATAGTCACTAAGTCACCTATAGTCAGCCCACCTATCACTGTGCCATAAATGAAAAAAAGAATCTAACGAGTATGGGAACGCAGGAATGATCGTACGGGAGATTAAAGAACAAAAATAACGTAAACCAGTCGCTCAAAACTCTTTAGGTTGCAGCTCAAACTTCACCGAGTGAACATTTCACTCGTTCAAAGATTAAGGAAAAAAGTTGCGTCGAAAATAAACTAATTATTTCTTCACTTTTATCGAGATCATGGGAGTGACAGATGATGGTCGAGTGCATCTCTTTCAACTAGGTATGAGAGCTGTCAAAAGTGTGTGCAAGAACTTTATTTCTAAGCTTTATTTCTGAACTTTATTTCTGAGGTTTATTTCTGAGCTTCATTTATAAGGATTATTTCTAGGGTTTATTTTTGAGCTTTATTTCGGGCACATTAGTTAAGGACACAAAATTTGAAACTGCCAATACGCACCAAGATTCTCGAATAAAAATACACTAGTTCACAGGATAATAAAACTATGTAGTGTACATATATCATAAAATGTAAGAGATTTTATATCATACTATATAAGTAATGATATAAGAAATCATAAATGTATGTAAGTAAATACCACACATCATAAGTCACAATCCCTATCCAAGTACCACGTGATAAAGTTATGATCAAATCGTAGATGGTGCCAGCGCTATACACGCATAGTGATTATGTTTGTTAACTTCCAATTAGTATATCTTTTGTGTCTGTAATCAAAAGAAGAAATTCAGTTCACCAGACCACCTCAATACAATCAGATGCTGCAGTTAGGAAGTGACAAACAAGCTTTGATCTTTACATTCAACTTTACAAACTTGAAGCCTGAAGGGCATTAAAGATCTCGTGGAGTGGCAACAGTGCTCTGACACTTGAAGGTCGCGATTTGCGCGTTGTCATTTTTAAAAATTTTGAAACGTTTAGTGTACACTGTCATATCTGTCCTGAATTAAGCTTTATCAGCTGCTATCATATCTGATTAGCTTCAGAGTATAATAAGCAGCATTTTGAGTATCTAGAATAAAGTGTTTTGGAGTAAGTATTTAAATCCACGATCTTGTAAGGAATAGAATATGGCAACACGAACGAGCCGAGTGGTCGATTCTTGGGTTGCCACTCAAGATCCACAAGTCTGTTCGATCTGTTTGGTAGAATAATTTTAGATAGCAGCAGCTCTATGTATGTAGAACGTGTGCGTATCCAAGAGTATCGGACAAGTATATTTACCTCTGTCGAGCATCTGCGTAAGAAGGTAATTTAGTCGGTTGAAACAACTATTTAATTGCAGACCTTTATTTTAATAAAGGTTTTCTGAATCCATGATGTCTCCATTTGATGGTCCAGGTTGAAAAAGATTCTGATGTTCTTAATTTCGAAACTTCATTTCGTAAAATATACATAGAGTTTAATCACAAACGATAAACATATATTAATAATAACTCTAAGGTTAATAAATTCAATTTTCACCGTTAAGATACAACCTTGCGTCTTTTTGATCCATTTCAAAAATACATATTAATGGATATCTGTCAACAAAATCTTACTTATGTATTGTATTTACGAAATAAGTTCGTTTACTGGGTTCTTAGGTATCATTTTTCCGAGTAGAAGAACATCCAGAGTCCTATCATCTACTTTTAAAATATACATAAGGACTTCTTGAGAGCTGAGAGGCTGATATCCTCAATAATCAAAGCGTATTTTGTTTCTCATAGCCACAGATTGCAGTTTTTTGCAAGAAAATCAATTTTTTTCAGGTTCTACTAATACCCGTTGAAGAGATGCCCTTCTATAACATGGCTCGATTATTTATTTCAATGTTAAAGCGTGAAACCATGAAGGCATGGTCCAGCTCAGAGGTCTTTCTAAGTTAACTTCTATAAACAAAATTTTCAGACGCGATTAATTGGAACGGGATGTTTCACGCAGCTTCAGCAGGATGAAGTCTTGAGATATGACTCACACTTTTTTACGATCAGTTGTGGTGCAACCGAACCTATACATAAAAAATAAATACAATTGTCGACCAACTTGTAAGTAGGAATAGAGGAAATCATTATGCAATGTTCTCCCAACAGAAAGCCAAGTAAGTTACAGTACAATCATTTTAAAATTATCCTGTAATTACAACAGAGCAATTTACACAAGCACATTTATTAGCAGTAATGGATCTAGAAGTGCTCTCTGAGCTATGGGCACCCCTTTAATTTTATGGGTGATGGAAAAACACAGATGAAATGAAATTTATCATTTAATATTTTTGTTACATTTCAACTACCAAAACATTACCTAAGAACATTATGATATACCTGCTAAACAGAAAATATTTACCATGTATAAAACTAAATATTCAGAACGTAAGCACTTGCCATTGGTCCAGCAAAAAATAATTTTTTGGGGTGAAAATGATCGTGAAAAGTAAGACATTTCAACTTCATGCAATATTCACCAGACGTAACTATTGAGAGCAGGAAAAATATTCATGAATATGCAATACAGAACATGATCGATGATCACCGCCTCCACAGCCTTACTTGCCACCCAGTCTCTCCAGCACGCTGCCGCCGCGCATTCATCTTTTCAAAAGAGAAGTCCCTAAAAACTGAGGTCTGGCTGCGCACTCCGCTCGACTCGAGGCATGGAATTCATTCAATTAAAGTCTTTCGAGTGCTTTTCTTTCGGATCAAAGTTATCGCTTTTGACTTGAAAGAGGCTCTGAAAAAAGTTTCTCCTCCAGAAGCGAGTGGTGTGTTTGGGCGGAACCTAGAGCTTACTTTGGTGACAGAGTCTGAGACTGCGTCATGATTGTCCGGGGGGGGGCAGGGAGGTGTTAAGGCAGTTTTACCTCCGTAGAGAGAGAGAGAGAGAGAAAGAGAGAGAAAGAGAGAGAGAGAGAAAGACAGAGAGAAAAAGAGAGAGAGAGAGGAAGGGAAAATGGTTCCCTAACTACACCAGTGATAATTTAGAGGGAGATCATTCGTGATGTAGAATAGTGTGGAAGATGAGAACGATGATAAAATAATAAAGAAGCTCGTGGTCATTCATAAAAGCCGAATAATAATGAATGTAAATGATAAATAGGGGAAAAGTTCGTCTAATGAGGAAGTTTATAAATGTTAAGTCTTGCTACTATAAGAAATGTACTTTATAGCACAAACGCTTTGAATGCCTTCAATGCTCGACGGATTGCGTAAAACCCGAATGATTAAAGTCTAGTGTTATTTTTGAATGAGTTGGATCCAATTATTGCATTAGGGTGCATTTTTCGAAAAGGTTGCATAGATGTAATTCCAATTTCGAAATGCACTGTAGTAAAAGTCAACAAGCTCAGAGAATTAAATGTCCATAATTTAGTAGGTGTCTACGAATTAGATGATCATAAGAGAGCAGCAGTCTATGGTTAGAAGCGTTAGAAGTTACCAGGAACGAATAAACAACAAAATCGTGTTAGTAAGTACCAAAATTAAATGCGGCCTTAAGTTAGTATGGTTAACAGATGCATAAGACCATAATCAATTGTCACCAAACAGCGTAGTCCTGAATACAATTACCTCAGTAATCATTGCCACTAGTAGGTTGCAGTGTGTCAGCAAGAAATAAAGTTCACAAAAGATGTATTTGCAGTGTGCACAACATGCGTACCTTCAATCAGTTTTTCCAGTCATTTTAACATGCATGCACGTGCATCTTAAAACAAATCCCCTTATAGTGTAAATTGTTAATTTTAGTTGAAATAACACGCCAGTAAATTTAAACTAAATGGAAAGTTTGTGTTTAGTGATATACGACATAGGGTTCGATAAGTATAAGCAATCTCACACTGAGGCACTGAGTTTACCCACAACTAACGTGCTCGTTCTATTATACAATGACACACTTGCTGAAAATCCAAATATGAAAAAAAGTTACGGTATGTTAAGGGAAAACTCGGTGACTTCTGTCTGCACAGCTACAGATTTCTTTACGGGATGGTGAGTGCAGCGATGTTTTCAATGCAGATGCGTCTTCCATCACGGAATGTTGAGTGAAGCGATGTTTTGACATTCAGGAGACTTACGCGTAAATTACCGCGTCCTGGTCATTAAAAGTTTGTCCATTAGCGTTGGCGGCTGAGCGAACGCAGATTATGAGGCAAGCAAGGAATTCAATGGAGCAGCTCTGGGATGTTCATGTAGGCCACCCACGAACCAATGGCGGACTCTAAGATGCGGATGTGCAAAAACATGAATTTTCAAGATTTGGAATCAGAGAAATGTGATGTCTGTACATTGAAATTTGAGCAACTAAAGAGCCAATATTCTTGATCTGAAGACCTGAAAATTTGAATCCGAGTCTCGTTTATAAGTGAAAATGTGTTCTTTAGCTTGGTTACATAAGTGAGAGGTTTTATCGTTTACCTCTTTTTATGTACACAGTTGATCTACAGCAAACTACACGATGGTGTTCATTTTATTTTAAAGCTTCGAATACTTTCAAGGCAACAGTAAATTTATCTTTCCAAGTTTGTTTTGATTCTCGAGTAAAAACTTTCATCAAGTTTTGAGTCACAATAGATGAGTTGATTCAATTTTAGAATTATAACTCTGATCATACTTTTAAATTTTCTTATATACGAACAAATATATCTAAACAAGTTCTGGGAGCTGTAAGCCGCTTTGCTGTGTCTCAACTTTTCTTCAGTTTTTGTGAGCTCTAAAGAAATTACTTGATTTGAGAAGTGGATGACAGCGACAATTGAGGACGGTGTGATAAAACCAGCTTAGAGACAGCTCGTAATTAGTTAGTTTACAACAGTTCTATCTTCATTATTTTCTTAATGTTTCTATTAGTAATATTGTAGACGGTAAAACAAACAATAGAAACTACAACAGAAACTTGGTTTTCTAGATTTTCTTTGGAATGAGTTTTCATGAAATGTTTTGAGAGAGTTATGGTAGTTTTCAGCCTTATTTTATTTATTGCCTCCAAAATCTCAGGTAATTGAACTTTTATCATTCGTAATGTGGGGTTCTCAGAGAAACAATGATGATAATAGTAATATTGATAATAATGAAACGATACTGATATGATGAACAACAATAATGAGAATCAGTTTTAATTCGCCGGTGTACGTAATTTTCATGCTTTGCTTTTCGCTATCCACTGATGAACATCGAACGTGATTACTAGTGATGGGACCTGCAGGACTGTGCAGGACTCTGTGTAGTGCAGACTGCAGGACTCTTGCCTGCGGGGCTGTGAAGTCGGAGCCGGAGTCTGGTGTTGGAGCCGAAGTCTGGAGTCGGAGCCGGAGTCTGGAGTCGGAATCGGAGTCTGGAGTTGGAGTCTGAGTCTGGAGTTGCAGTTTGAGTCTGGAGTTGAAGCCGGAGTCTGGAGCCGGAGTTTGGAGTCAGAGCCGCAGTCTGGAGTAGGAGTCTGAGTCTGGAGTTGGAGTCTGGAGTCGGAGTTGGAGTCTGGAGTCGGAGTCATAAAACATTTTTTCGGCTCCAGAACCCTGCTTGTCTGCTAAATAACATTCCGCTATGCCTGAAAAATTGAAAGTATTTAATCATATTCTATGTGTTATTATTATTTCATTACCTATTATTTTCCGATGAGAAGACGCCACGTCACATTGTACGTCTATCATGACCACGATAGGAGTTGTTGAGCGTAGTTATCGTAGTTATCATAGTTATCGTAGGTATCGTAGTAGTTATTGTAGTAATTATCGTAGTTATCGTAGTAGTTACCGTACGTATCGTATTAGCCATTGTAGTAGTTATCGCAGTTATCGTAGTCGTCGTAGTTATCGTAGATATCGTAGTAGAATAGAAAAGAATAGAATAGAATAGAATGAGGCTATAGGAACGAACCTTCTGGCCCATTCTTGGGTCGGATAATTACTTCGATAATTATTCGGTTGTTTACCCAAGTCCCATGCCGCATTTCTAGCCGTGTCAACCATGTCGGCAGCGGGAACCCGGGTCTTCCCGCTCGCAAGCAGATTCGCTCACCAGTCGACCAAGCTGGTGGTGTATCGTATTTTCTGAGGGTGGTGTATCGTATTTATCGTATATGTCGTGTATCGTATTTTATTATTCGGATCGTATTTTCTGAGACGATAAATATTTCGTGTACACTTATTAATGTTTTTTCTCATAAATGATTTTGATGTGGTAGAAATTGAATACTAGCCATCATACAAAACGTAAAATTAGAATTTTTTTGAAGGCTTACAAATGTCAGTTTAAGTACCGGCAGAAAGCGAGAAAAGTTTTACTAGCGTTTTATTTAGTTTTTCGATGAAAGAAAGAATGTTAACCTTAAGAATTTGAAAAACCAATGTACTAAATGTCTATGTACTGTGTACTTGATTGGAAATAAAGATTGTTTTATTTTCCATCCTTTAATCAGAGTAGAAACGAGTGTGCGAAGCCTTTTCGAAAGGAAGCTTTGTGAAATGACATCTATTTGACATCATTAATGGACAATGTTTCCCCTTCTGCCGTACTCGAACCATTTCAGCTCGAACTATTGCAACTCGAACAATTACAACTCATACTATTGCAACTCGAACTTTTGCAATTCAAACTATTGCTCCTCGAACCATTACAACTCGAAGCATTGTAACTCGAACTATTGCGACTCAAATTATTGTAACTCGAACCATCGCGTGCGATTATAAAAATCGTAAATTTTTAATTTTGGCTTCTGCAGCTAAATCTGCGTAATTGAAGAGAGGCGCCGCACGTCCGTAGACATGCGAAATTGTGACCACAAATCCGTGGAAACTGCAGCCGTGTAATGAAATTTTGATTAGGGCGCCAGAGCCTCGTCACTTCATTATCTTTCTTGGCACAAATTAGGGCGGACCGAGACTCTAATTATGCCGCGTCTGAATGCGACATCGCGGCCGCCTCCAGACCCAGTCTCAGTGCAGGATTAACGCCGTTGCTGAATTAGACATCTGACGTGTCGGAGGTAGACGTGCTGGCCGGCTGAATTAGACGTCTGACGTGTCGGAGGTAGACGTGCTGGCCGGCTGAATTAAACGTCTGATGTGTCGGAGGTAGACGTGCTGGCCGGCTGAATTAGACGTCTGATGTGTCGGAGGTAGACGTGCTGGCCGGCTGAATTAGACGTCTGATGTGTCGGAGGTAGACGTACTGGTCAGCTAAATTAGACGTTTGGCTGGTCGGAAATAGACTTGACGGATGTCTAAAATGGAAATCGGTCGGGTAAAAATAGGTGTGCTGCCGTCGAAAATATACATGGTAGTCGTGCATAGAGAAGACATTTACATACCTAAAATGGACGTGAGTTGAATCGGTGGTCAACTCATTGAGTGTTTACTATAGACGCCGATCATGTAGGAATGAATCTGTTGCGGATCTATGAGGGATGTCAGCCTTTCTAAAAAATACGTAAAACTTACTTGAAATGCGTGCAATCTCCCGAAATTACGTGGAATTTACCTTAAATAGATGCGGATCATGTTCGAAGTTGGCGTGCACAGTGTTTAAAATAAATTTAAGTCAGGTCTAAAATTGAGGTCTGGGGTTTAAAATAAATGTAAGCATAGTGTTTGAAAAAGGTGTCTACTGTGTCGAAAAATCTTGAAGAGCTTATCCACATAAAGGGGCGGAGTTCTTGGGAATTAATAAAAACAAATAACAGTGCAATTAAATTCTTTACTGGTATTTCACTATATTCAAATGACCTCAAACATAATTCCTCTATTTAAAACATGATTACAATTAATTAATAACTTCACCTCTAGTACTTGTATGAACCAAGGACACATGACAGGTGCCCACACCGCGTTTTCCGTCTCTAGTATGTCCACACTGAAAATTTTCTAACCTCGAAAGTGCAACGTCTGTCGAAACTGTAATCTCTGTAGTAGAAAGTTCTATCACAAAAACATAAACAGTCAGTTGATACGTCATTATTATTGGTATATTAGCGCATGAATGAGTAATAGTTATGAGCAATAATATACTCAAGAAACCTCCTCTCATAACTCGATGTGATGGTCGTTGTTATCATTTCAGCTGAAGCATAAGAAAATATAATCGGTTAGGATCGTTTAAAAACTTATGTGAGAAAAAAATATCAGCAGTGGGAGAAGAATACCTAATTCGATATCCTTACTCTGAGAATCTCAATGAACAGGCACAGTTTTCTCCATTTGAGCAATAATGTTTCGTCGCAAACAAAAGGAAACAAATTTTCATCCCCCACGAAGCTCAAAAGCTACGCAAGACATGTTCTTTGATATATTTTAAACCAGTTATGCGAAAGAATTTTATATGCTGAAGTCGTAATTCACTAGTGAATACATGGAAAACCATCATTTCTGAAGATGTATTGAAATACACGAGCATCTTTGAAGTTTAGGCGAGGTATTGGGAGCCATTTTTCTACGTAATATGCATAGCTGGCGCACTCGCGAGCCCTGGCAGAGATGCGTGATCAAAGGATTTTTTGTATTATGGCCACAATGCCATTTGCTTGAGGCCTCTTCGGCAAGCGGCAAACACAAACACGATTCGTAAAAGTCCTTTCAAGTCCCATGACAGCGATGCCAAATGGAGAGGGGAGCTGCAGGCCGTCGCTTTCTCAAAACTTTAGGCCTTGTTTCTATTATTGAAATGGGGCATAAAGGAATACTAGGAATGAGTGTAAGAGAAACTTATGGACATGCGCTGCAGTGCTTCTAGTTTACAGTTGTGTGCAGGCCTCAGTGTGATGTTCTTGACTGTGTCTGATGTGTTGTATTCGAGTTTCATTGAGCACGAAGGTAATTTGAGCATGTTTTAACCTGTATCTTTGTTGCCACATCGTGAAATATGAAAGTACATGTACCATATAAGGGTATATATTCACATAATGTACGTATATTATAAATACATCTGCATATACACATGGATCATACATCTTTCCCTCCGCCAAACTTCTTTTCCCTCCTTCACTCCCAGAAATACATCCGAACGTGGTAGGTAGACTATGATTCCCTTGAGGTACACAGAAGTTGATCGAGAAGTAAAGCCCTTCATATTTATAACTCTAGACATTAATTTGTCTGTTTCCACTGTCATAACATTGCAGTGACGAGGTCTGAAAATAGACAGCATGTCTAGATAGACAATTTGTTGCACAGCGTCTGAACATCGACCATCATAACAAGCTGAGAAGAAGCAAGAACGGTTCTGTGAATTCACATTACTTGGAATTTCCATTATTTTATCTTCGCACTGTTTACTCAAAAATTTTTTTTAAATTTGATATTACACAGACTTTTAGAACTTGTCTTAATAATATCGTATTTAATAGTAAGAGGCTGGTCCAGTACCAGTCTCGAAAACTTACACCAAGTTTATTTTAGTCATGCATCTTAATTGTTCGTCCATCAAATTTCCTGTGATTTCACACATCATTGTTGCTCGTTTTTCGTTGCTCGTTTTTGTAGTGATAAAACTGCCTCTACAAACGATTCTAGTACGGTCTCCGCTTAGTACGTACAAAAATGGGTGTTTCGAAAAGCTTCTACTGCTTGTTGTCTGCTACTACATCCATTCTCAATTTATAATATTTAGCAAGTGTTTAGTTATTTAATAACTCTCTGTACATATGCTGATTATATTCAACATCATCGTGATTTGCATGCTCCAATTTATCTTTTTTTTTGTCTATTAATAATGCATTTGTGTATTTAGCTATCCTGCTGTAACACAGCTTTGATTGGAACATCCCTCGAATATTTAATGAGAGAACTGTAAAAAATGTGACCCTGTGAGAATTTTTCAATGTGGATAAATCGGTTGCCAAGGCAGAGATGAGTTCTAATCAAAAAGCCTGTTTTAGGCAGTAATGGCTGTACTGTATTTTATAGCCAAAATGTTAAGAGTGTAGCATTTTTTACAGTCCCTCTTCACCAAACATTTGAAGCATGTTCAAATTAAAGAGAATGCAATGAAACAAGGCAAATGAACACTTATTAATCAATTCAAAAAAGAATTTTTTTATCAATGCGTATCAATCATTTTGCCATTCAATATCATCAGCATATCTGCCGATAATTATTAAACGAACTAAATACTGGCTAAACAATACATTATAATACATTGAAATAGCTGTAGTAACAGTAAAAAGATCGTAGTAGCTTATTCAAATGGTAATTTTTGTACACACTTTTAGAAGCCATGGTAGTGTCTGCCATAGTAACAGCATTACCACTATGGCATTTCCTCTAAAAATGCTGGCTAGGAAAATCCGATAAAAATTAAATCCCAACTGACATAAGACCCAGGACGGCCATTGCCGTCCAGCACAGCCTATTTTAGGGACGAGTCTCTGTCGTTGTAACGGTTTTACTTTTACTTGCAATAATTGCCTTGTCCAACGACACTTAACGTTGCTCGTATAAATTTACTGTACTCGTACATGAGGCTAGAATTTAGTTTTTTTGTCTTTGTTGTTTTTCCTATATGTCCCCGGTGAATTTTTTGAAGGTTAATGGTGATTCACTTGGTATTAATACCAACAAATAACACATAATAAACAAAAATTACAATATACTGTATACATACAATATACCAAATTAAAATAACATCAATTGATAAAATTAATAATGTTTAGTTAATTAAAATTTGCCTTTTAAGAGCAGGTGAGTGACCTAGCATTTTTGGCCGTCTGGTAGTCGAGATACATGCCTACTATGGTAAGATTGCTATTGGGGTTCGAGACTGCCTAACTACACACAAGCTCACAAGTACTAAGAACGTATTCAGGTCAAACGTTGTTCTGTTCCCATGAACTTGACCTGAAAAGTGAGATATGGGAGATGCTTTTCATTTCTTAGTAATGTACACACATTTATAACAACTGCTTTTCTTATAAATGGTTGAATGCAAACTTATACTAGTAGGTGTATAAAAATTTATAAGTTACGTAATAAAAATGTTTTTGGTATCCATTCAAGTGAATTCGAATCGCTGAATTGTAATACCAATTGGCACATGAAGGCTCTTAACGTCTGCTAGGTCCTCCATCAGTGGTCATCATGGAAAACAGATGCAATTTCGAGGACGATCGAAAACAGAACATCTCTCATGTTTTGATGATGTCTCCGTCTCTCCGCATAATTTTGGCCACCATTCTTTCACCTGCAAACTTGGGTGAATGCATAAAAAAGTCCTAATCTTTGCTTGTGTAAGTTTGAAGCCCAACTTTACAGAGGCTGAGCAAATTGGAGGCGGTGGCTTCTGACCGCCAGAAAAATAACTCCGTATTTCTTGGGAGGTACATCGGACTTTTTTGCCTTCCATCGGATTTCCAATTTGCCATTCATGGAATTTCTTTGCGTGGCTGATCTAGGCTTTGCGTGAGGGCTCCAGTTTATCATTTCCGCCGCAGTTTGATGCACAAAAACTTCTCGGAAGTCCTCGTCATAAATATTTTTCTTCTGCCGCCAGCCGCTGCCGAGCCTCTACCTCAAGTGCTGCAGCTATGCGCTCTACCGCTCTCTGTGCTCATTTTGTGCATTCCTATTGTGTGCTTATTGTGTGCTTATTGTCTACTTATTGTGTGCTTATTGTGTGCTTATTGTGTGCTTATTGTGTGTTTATTGTGTGCTTATTGTGTGCTTATTGTGTGCTCACTATGTGTGTTGTGTGCTCATTGTGTGTGTTGTGTGCTCATTTATTGAACAGTATGAACAGCATTGAGTGTATTTTATGTGTTGTTAGTCCATTTGTGGTCGTATGCGTGTTGTATATTCATTACACGATGTGTACTCACATGGTGTACATGATGTACACCAAACATGTGTGTTGTATTACTGTATGAGCGATGCATTGTGCATGAGCATGTCGAGATTGTTGCATTAGATGCCTCTGTCTTACATTTTGTGCTTGTCCGTGTTTATGTGCCGGTAAGATGTGTTTTATACACCTAGAGTGTTATGTTACTAACGTGAAATGACTGTTATTGAGGATCCAGTGTGGGTGTGTATTTTGCATTTGTTTTTGTTTACCTGTGTGATTTCTGCTGTACTGACGTTTTGTGTGGTGCATGTGCCCAGCCATGTGCATGTTGCATTCAAGAGGTTATGTTATGTTCATGTTGTGAAGTAAACATTTCATCTTCTTCAAGTCTAGTCCACATAACATGTCTACAAATGCTTGCATGATATGCCTGTACATTCTAACGATTTCGCTTAATATATTTGAAATTTCCTCGATTCTCGGGGAAATGCCACGTACAGCAACCAATTTTGATCTTTTTAAAAGAAAAGTAGAACCCAACCGAAGTTATGAACTAGCATTGGTGAACATTGACAGGGAAAAACAGCAAAGAAATAAGTACTGAAAAACTGTTTTTTTAACACAGAGTAGAATATCAATTAATAGTTTGACTAAACAATAGGTTTGACAGCAACGAGAGCTCTGTTATAAATTGTTACCTTTAGTGATTATTAAGGTAGGCTTCAGAACAGGGCTTTTCATTCTTTTCAGTTTTTGTTTCATGATTCCTGTATCAAAATTTATACTCTCACTTTTTGGGCAAGTGTAGAATACAAAGCTGTTAATAAAAAGAACTTTCAGTGTCCCCTGTTATTGTCAATATAAAAACTAATTCTTAAATGTTCTATAGGTGATAAAGACACTTAATAAAACACTCGTTAGTGCCATAAGCTGATAATGGCAGTTTACATGAATATTTTGCAATAATGGAAAACAGATACTTGCATTTTATATGAACAGTTCGCAATAATGGAAAGCAGATACTTGCAGTTTATATGAACAGTTCACAACAATGGAAAACAGATACTTGCAGTTTATATGAACAGTTCGCAATAATGGAAAGCAGATACTTGCAGTTTATATGAACAGTTCGCAATAATGGAAAGCAGATACTTGCAGTTTATATGAACAGTTGGCAATAATGGAAAGCAGATACTTGCAGTTTATATGAACAGTTGGCAATAATGGAAAACAAATAACGGGGATTTACAAAAGCAGCGTTAGTTTCAACACAATATCCTCATGAAGACGCACGTAGACCGGCAGGTCTTATTTTACGACGCACAACGTTGATTTAATTATATTTAACCTAGGATTTGTCGGAATAGCACATGAATTGTAGGGATTTATACCCAAGGAGAAAAGCTGGAGATGAAAGAGATTATTCGCCTAGTTTATAACTAGCCAATGCGGCGTAACTCGACGCTGGAGGAAACTTGTCTGGGTTGGGCAGGAAGAAAATTGGAAAACTTTTCATTTTTGTCTCGTAAGTTGAGATGCGAGCAGAATTTCTTGTCGTAAAACAAATCGAGGTAATGGATGTATCGAATTTCTTACTATTGAATTTATCCTCCATAAAGACACGAGATGACCCGAAGTTTGTCCATGAACGTCGGAGGAGAGAAATGTAGCGGCAGCTCTCAAACTTTGTCTTCAGAACAGACGGTCTTGTCTGCATATCACGAGTCTACTAACACCTGCAGTTTGCTGATATCAGTGCGCCTATTATAATTACTACAATAATAACACAAGCTTATATACGAGGTAAGTAATTGATTAATTATTGGTAGTTTTACTGTTAATGCTACTCACGTTTGTTCAACAGACGTACGTTTGTTATTCAAACAAATGTTTGTTCTACAGACAAACGTTTGTTTTCCAGTCCGACATTTCTCGTGTGAGTGAAGGAAAATTGACAGCCTACATATGATTTATAATAATTATTCTTTCTGAATTCCCTTGACAGAAATGATAAATGTTTGGATTTCATTCCTATTTGGGAAATTTGATAGCTTAAAGGTTTCAGAAATTTGATCCCCAACATATGAGAGTTTTATTCTGTGCTAATCCAAAAAATTACTTATGTGTTTAAAGTTATTCAAGAAGCCTCTTGGTAACTAGGATACCAAACAGATTTGGGTGTAATAAAAGAAAATGTATTGGATGAACAAATTTTTTTTATGGTTCAGTTATTATTTGCAAATGGTCAAAAATAAAGAAGTTTAAGCTTATTTTGGATGATTGTGACGTCGTTTAGTGTCCCAGTCTTTATGTGTAACCATGAGCTGGATCTCAGCTGCGACAGAACTCAGAAGCCTCTCATCTTGTTAGTAATATTTGTCTTTTATGTGACTACTGATGGAAAATTTCTATTATGAGATGATTTAACTCAATATAAATTCCGTAGACTTGTAACTTCTCGAGCTTTTTTTAATGTTATGAAAAATATCTACAATAAACGAAGTATTTCAACGTTCGAATAACTTCTTATTATAAACCGAAAAGTATGAATTTTGCTACTACGATTAAGCTTCTATTGTTAGTTGGTTTTCTTTTTGTTGTATGTTAAGAGAAACAAATTATTATTCGTACTTGCTGGAAACTGAGCACTCTTCAATGTAATCAAGTGATAACTTTCTTTACCATGTTAACATTTACTTAGGATGAATATCTAACATTACACTAAAATAACACGTGGAAATATCAGAATCTTTCATTGTCGACGCTCTAAAATTATCACACACGAACAGCGAAAAACGTGGGAGCCTTGCAAAAAGTGTCAGTCATCGCGTTTTCTTAACACGTCAAACAGATTTACAATTTGACAAACGTGAACGCACAAAAATGTATAACAAACTGAAGAAAGCCGTAAAATTGTTCAAATAATAATTAATTTTTATATAAGTACTCTTAAAACTTACAAATATGTAGAACACCAGTGTACCCAGCCGTCAAAAATGACGGCAGGGATTCCGTGACAATACTTCAGTGGTGCTCGCCAATGAACAACTATTTCAATTCTTCTCCTTTCGTTCAAGTGTTCTTGCGACATGGTTGCTGTCCTTTCCGTAAACCTTTACCTTTCTAATCTCCACCTTTCTTCTAGTTTTTTTCTGACATCGCAGTGCATACTTCAGCTTTTCTTGCACTTTCCATCTTTCTTCTCTCTTCACTACTTTCTTTCGTTAAGTTTGTTTCTTTAGACACTTTTTTTCACTATCACGGTCCATCTTTATTTCACGTTCTTGGTAAGTTTTTTGAGAAACAGCTCTCCTCTTGAGCTTAGCATCCATGGTTCGAACACTGGCAGTCTCACTGGTACTTTGCTGAGGTCTTTGCCTTCTTTTCCTCTCCCGTACTAGTATGGATTTCTTTCCATTTGGTGTTTCTTCCATTGTTTTAATGATTTTTTCAGATACTATTTGTATCAAAAAACATACATTTAGATGATACGTTATATCCCCGTTCTACGATATTAAGGCCCTTCAGGAACATCTTGCCGTTGAGAAAAGTTATATTCTGTTTATTATTTTGGGCTGCCACAGGTAGTTGACTTCTTGATGAAGAAAGCCTTTTTCCAGCAAATTGCTAAAGCAGAAGAGGAAGCAGAGTTCCTGGCACTTCTTGGAAAAAATATGCAAAATAGCTAATGCACGACAAGATCGAAAACTCAATCAAAGATACAGCAATTCATGTACCACGCTCAAAAGAGGGATATTATCGAATCAAATAGTACCGAGCTACTTTTCGAAGCGGAGTGTTTTTTTAGAGACTCACGGTGTGTCTGTTGTATGAGGCAGTCGATGTAAAGGTGCTGGTCCAATAGCATAGTTTAAAGTAGAAACATGGTCATTAAGAAGAAGAAGACTGTATCTATGTTACCATTTAAAGTTTAAACGAATGTTTCCCTCCATCTTGCAAGGGAACAAAAAATTGTAATGGCCCAGCACTGGGTTCCGTATCATGACTACCTGCAATGACCCAACCAGGGGCCTCTACTCCAAATATTTGGCCTCTACTCGACGCAAAGTTCAACTGTAACGAAGAAATTCGGCTGGAAAAATACGCGAAATAGATTATGTTCGACAGGATCAAAAACTCTAACGCAATATTTCGACTTCTGAGTATATATTCCAAAAACTATAAATATACCATCGTAATTCAGGGATGAAATTTTATGATATCTCATCCTGTTATTCAGTTGACGAATTTTCTCCTATCTAAATCCTTAAGAGCGTCACAGAGAGATGGACCAAGCAAGCAACAAACTGTGTATTATATTATTATTATATACTATTGTACCCAGCCGCCAAAAATGACGGCAGAGATTTTGTGATAATACCCGTGCCATCCAAAATGATGGCAAATACAGTTGGAAAGATATTAAATAAAATTACATATAAGGACGCAATGCAATATATTTAGTTTTACATATATTTACAAAGGACAAACGTTTCAATTGAGTATTTCTTTAATAAAAACTTTTCTAGTGAAAACTAAGACACTTAGTTTTCTACAGCTGCAATTGACTCTGCAATTCGTGTCATATTCGGGTACAATGTACCCGAATCATAGGGCAATACCCCGCCGAACTCGGTATCCACGATACGGACTCGAGTATATAAGGCTCTGGATCTCTCTAATTTTTTTGAAAGTGACACGAAACATATAAATAAATGAATAAATAAATAAATATATAAATGAATAAATATTTATTCGTCGTGTGTTTACATATAATTAATATATAAACACACGACGCTCATTCTTAGCATTAGATTAGATAGTGGGATATTTATTGTTTGCTGAAATATTCTATTAGAAAGATTTATAGCTTGGACTGTCGTGCAGGAATTTAATGGTTCTCCCAGGAATGTTATATGAAAGTGATCTTGATTTTCCTTCGTGTTTTTTCTTTATTTGAATTCAAGTTTATTTTCACAAGAAGACTGAAGATTGTCTACCGATTTCTCAGGTTGAGTTTGCTCGGAAACTATTAACATCAAAGCAAACTTTATTACTTACGATGTTCTCAGATGACGAAGAAAAATGTTTGGTGATAGTTGTCTGAATATCCTTAAAATTACTCCTTTTTCACACGCCCCAGTTCGATGTAGTCACAGACAATATGTGAAATATGTGTGTAAATAATATGTGTGTAAATATTTTCCTGAAGTGTATTTTAAGGGCAAACTGACTCTTAAAAAAGCCGCTGTAAGACTCTCGTGAAAATATACTTTAGTGACTAAACATGTTCTTCATCATTTGGGTGAGAGCAATTTTTGGAACTTTGTTTAACTTGTAAACAACTGCTGTTGCTATGTGAATATCATGAGGAGCAAGTGCTAATGAATCGTGTCCTAACGTTTGCAGTTTAAAAGAGAGATAATTATTGGTGTATTTCTGTATGGTATCTCAGTGACATCCACAGCAGGTTCTTTAGGTGTGTTAAGAGACGTGGGTTTAAAAGTTATGATGACATAGACTACATTAGGAGAAGCATCGTCAGATAAACGCATTTTAAGGTACTGGAAATTGAGGACTTTAACAAGGAATAATGAGGAGCGGGAACTGATATTTTTGAGCTTAAATTCTTCAACTAACCCTCTTTTTAGCCAAAAAAAATGCACGTAGGAAACTGCATAGGCAAAACTCGCCGGAACAAATTGCAGTAGTCATTGGTACACCCGTAGAAATGTCACAGGATTAATGAACTTTGTAAAACTATTAAAAATTATCAACTGTTGTTCAGTAGAGTATCTCATCGGGTGTGCTGAAATGTCCTTAGCACAGTTTTCAGCTCATAATTAACTGATACTGGGAGGCAACCTAAATCATACAACTACAAATGTCTGAAGGTATCTCTTGGTATTGTGCAGTTGTCGTCACCTTTGATGGTAGGGTCAGTGTATGTTCACACTTTGAACTGCTGGGCCCTTGAAAAAGCCTCGATTCTTACAACTGAAGTTGTTTAGTCGTAGTTTGATGACTTCAATCAAGTTTCACATCTTCATAGTACCGTTGTCAAAAGGACGTCAAAATCATTGAGGCGTTGATGTCGGTCTCAATGCTCCTTTTATGTATCCCCAATACATTATGCGTACGTTTTGAGCTAACAAGGTGTTGGATTATCGAGTAAGATTTTAAGGATTTATGTCTTTCATGAATGGGAAAGCAAATTTCTTGATAAAAGTTGAAGTTATTTCTGAACGTAAATCTGTAGGAGTTAAAATGTTGTTTTTCAAACAGCGAGCCATCATCATATTCATCGCTATAATAATAATAACTCTTATTATTATAATCCTAACTATTATTAAGTTAGGAGATCAAAACGAAACCATTGGGAAAGCTCAATTTATTACAAAATTACAAATTTCAATGCTGGCTTTTGGGACACAATCTCCTGGAAAATTTAAACTGATCGCAATGACTTTTTATGTGCCTTCACGAGAAAACGAAGCAATCTGTTTGTAATAGAACTCGAATCCTTATTTGAGCCATCGATCATTTGTCGAGAGCGACGAACACTCATGAATAAAACATTAATACTTTCACGGAAATTTGGTCCCCAAAAGAGAACATTGGATATGTTTCGACATGATCTCGTAGGCAGGCTAGTCATTTCGTCTTTACAATTAAAGGCGCTCATTCCATGCTGCGCTCAAGTTTAAACAATAGGCTTATTTAACTCAAAGGGCGATACTACAAAATTCTTTCTAGTTTTGAAACTGTAATAATTATTGTTTGAATAAGCTTATAAAGAACTTAGCACATCATGCAGAAGCTTTATACTCGTGCAAGTACATATGAAGGCTCAGTTTCGTACATGCATTGAGAAAGAGATGTGGTAAGTTCAGCGTTGGAAGGTGCGAGTGGTGAAAGCTTCTGGAGGCATTAAGCGATGCTAGCTAGAAAAAATATTTTAATTACAGAATGCAGGGAAGGTGTGCAGCGGAAGAGGTTGAAGTAGATAATACTTGAGTAGTTTGAACTTGTTTTCGGGGATAAAATTAGCTTAAATCGATGGAATTTGAATTTTAGGATTAAAATATGTATGTATTATGTAATTAAAACCACTACTTCAAGATAAAATTTTACGCTACGTTATTCGATATATGAGGTTAATGTATAAATTTTGAACGGATTGTATGGGTTATATGCGTGAATGTAACTCGTACTTTATAAAAAACTGACACATAACCGATTCTCTAAAAATGAAATCTCTTGTTTCAGTTCTTGCAGAGTACCAGTGAGGGCACATGTCTAATGCAATAAGGTTTTTAAGAATGTTTCATTTAGCAGCTAAAGAATGGTATTCCATTAGTCAGTGATAAAAACTATGATGCTATGTGAAGCAAGTTAGCATTCGTACTGACACAAAGTCAACTTTTTTCCTTACTTCAGAGAAAGCCACCAGAAGAGCAAATAGATTTTTTTATTACCCAAAATTTCAAAAAATACCATGATCCTCTCTTTGAATAGTTTCTATTACAGAAAAAATAATAACTTGCAAAAATAAGGACACATTTAGATAATGATGATGATTTTTACACTTAGATAATGAGGCGCACTGTCACACTTTCTAGAGTAAATGTCTTCAAAGCCTAAACACTAAAGGTTATGTACGCTCTACTCTGTCAGATGGGAGGTAGTGAAGAGAAAGAAGGTGAGAGGACCTCGAGGAAAACTCTGTTCATCATAATTAATTCCTATGCATATTAGTAACTTGCGTTGGTTTTGCACACCAACTTTCCGACAGGCAAATGAAATTACGATGGACAGTAGTGAAAATTATTGTCATTAACTATTCCAAACAATGAATATTTTATTAACGAGCAATTATGATGACATCTTGAATTGGTCATTGAATGGTAATATTTTGGTATAATAAAGCGTGTAGTGGAGGGTGTTCATCTGCAAGATCACATTATTAGTTCAATATTCTGTGACATATTTAGCTGGATTTTAGTCAGATATGAAGCTTATTCACATTACCACAAAGTGAAAACTCACATGCAGCTTATTCTAATTAAGACAATTCAACATTAAATCACGAATAAAATTAAATTAGGAAACATTACCATCAGCTTTTGCTTGTATTTAAAAAAATTATTTTTACATTACCACATATGTAAAATATTTTCGATCGTAGATTTTTACAGCACATTAAAACACTTGACTACGGCAGTTTGTATACTGTCTTAAAATATCATATTAAGTGTCTTTTCTTTCCACTCTTAATCTATTTTGACAAGCTTTCTAAATATTTTCTACTAGTTCATTATTATCTACTATTGCTCGGGTGCAGCTAAGTTGCCTCCTTCTAAACCAGTGATTCTCAACCGACAACACACAGTTACAGTTTTCTTGTTGACTCCGACGTGTCCAGTACGAGTGTATCTGTAGCTCAAGTCGCTGGTAGAAAATAAAGTAATTCATCTTATGCTTTCACAAAAATTGATGCAGCTGCGAATACATCAGTACGTCAGGACTGTGCTCAAATCTTGGTCGAAATCAGGAAACAAATCTTGGTTGTAAGTGCTTGTGAAAGATAAGACTTCCCTCAAGCAATTCAAGCCGCAAATAAATGATCTTAAATGGTGAACAGAAGACAACTGAGGTGCATGTGCGTGGTTAATGCCTTTACTTTAAACTGCATGGGACATGGATAGCAATCCAAGACTGGACCAAACGCTCGTTCTTGTTGCCTTATTCGATTCTATTTTACACATCGGTAACCCATTAAGTTGATGTGATAGGAGTTTTTTTTAGTTTCGAACATTTCTTTAAATAATTCACTTTCTCTCTAAAGTCTTCCTCAAAAACAAATTCACCAGCATGTCAATGTGGAGGCAGTCTGATTTGTCAACACATAAGGTCTATTACAATTTTGCGTCAGGAAATTATGTCCGTAAAAGCGCTCAGTATCTTCAGCGACTTTTACGTTTGGTTGCACTGTCATGGTAATGCTGTGAGGTTGTGATATCGCTGTGAGGTTGTGATATCGCTGTGAGGTTGTGGTAACGTTGTGAGGTTGTGGTAACGTTGTGAGGTTGTGGTATCGCTGTGAAGTTGTGATATCGCTGTGAGGTTGTGGTATCGCTGTGAGGTTGTGGTATCGCTGTGAGGTTGTGGTATCGCTGTGAGGTTGTGGTATCGCTGTGAGGTTGTGGTATCGCTGTGAGGTTGTGGTATCGCTGTGAGGTTGTGGTATCGCAGTGAGGTTGTGGTATCTCTGTGAGGTTGTGGTATCGCATTTCATGAGTGTGTTGTTACATCTACCTACCTCCACTACCAAGTTGTGATTCCTAGCATACGAGTATAAATCACATTTTTGTTAGCATGAATCTCCTTCTCCCTACCTCCACAACTAAGTCAAATTCAAAGCATACAACATATCTTTATGAACAGGTTTATTCCTCTCCCTATTTCGGCAACAAAGCAAATTTAAAGTTTATAACACATTTTTATGCATAAGTTTATCCTTGTTCTTAATTGTTAAACCAAGTCAATTTAAAAGCATGTAACAGACTTTTATAAGTAGGTTTATCCCTCTTCTAACCTTCACAACCAAGTCAAAATACAAAAAAACACAATTCCAATTTTTCCAAGCAGGCGACCTCAGCGCTAACGCTTCCCACAGGACCGAGTTGTCCTCCGCAGCATCAAAATGTCGCTAATCGACAGCGATTTCTGGTAAATGTTCAAACTGAGCAGAAATGGCTTAGAATTCATAGATATTTTTATTTTATGACTCAGTGGGCATGAATGGTTCAGCATTGTGAGGTGCACGGCTTAGGGATTTGGGCGTGTGTCTAGAATTGGTTCAGAATCCCTGATTTACATAGAAAGATTCTTAGTGATTGTACAGAATGCCTGCTAACAGCTAACGCATACTACTTCGCTTTCATTTGATGTACATGCAAGAAATATGGGCAACATTTACAGTCTTATGCCAAGCAAGGAGTCTCTATGAGAACCGTAAATGAGATAGCGTGCTTTCAATATACTATTGACAAAAATATGTACCATTATTACTAAGGGTTTCTAACATAATTTTCTTCAAGATTCAAGTAATAGGTGCGTGAATCTTTATACGTGCTGGCTACACAACAATAATGGTTGCTAATCAGCAGTAGAGGCTTTTAACACTGACGTTCATAAGTACTATTACATAACAGTGGCGTTCTATAGAAACATCAGCAGTTGTTATAAAATAATAGAGACAGTCATTAGTGACTTTACTAGTCCCAATATTTTGACCAGGTGTCATAATTAATATTTTTATAATTCTATTTGGAACGGTTCCAGAACTGACATTCGTGAGAGATCACTTGCTGTTGCATGAACTTGAAGTGCGACTACACCGTGATTCCGATGCTTCGCGATAGCCATGGAACAGAATCCATGCTAATTACAGAGTTCGTAAAAATTGAGTCATTTTGGAATCTTTAACCCTCTCTAGTCTGCTGGGACATATTTGTCCCAGCACAAACCGAAAGCCGTCTCGAAAGAGTTAAGTAGGTTTGAAAACTTACATTCACACTGAAATAACCAACTTTCCAAACTTTGAGTAGCTCAACAGGTTTTGTGAATACAGTTGCGTCACAGCTTACGACCAATTCCCATGTTTTAATGCTATAAAACCAAACTTCAGAGGAATTTTGTAACATTTAGGAATTTTTTGGCAGGTTCCTCACATCTGAAGAGTGAGAGCGCAAACCCAGCGACGAGGTCACGTCAATGTAGGGTCGATCCTCAGTGCTGGCTTGACAAGTTATCCATGATAGCTACGTAGTAGCATCGAATAATTTTTGATTTTTTACCGTAATGACAACAACATGGCAAGAGTAAGAGAACTGAGGAGGAACCCTACTGTGCTACGCTTTTCTTTTGAAACGTGTACCTTCCTAATCTAAGGATTAAGTGCCTCGGAACTTACGTTACGTTTTTTGATCTCTACTGTCAAAGAGAAGTTTTGAATATTGAATAAAGTATTTTATAGGATGAGTAGCAGTTAATTTTATTTGCATATCATTTATCTTGTAAAAAAAACTAGTGTCCAAAAATTTTAGATACCTTAAAAGATTATTAATAAATGAATACATCTTTTTTACTAATACGCTATTTAGTTATTGAGCAGATCTACCTCAAATTCATACCTATACTAAATTTCATATAAAGCCCTTGGTTCAGTGGCAATAAAATGTTAACATGCAACTTATTCGTGTGAAAAAATTCTGTAAGTTCTGCTTACTATTACGGAATTTAGCGTTTCCTATTTCGAATATCCCTAAAAATTATCTATTCAACGTATTTTGGGTCAATGTGTAAGCATGCTCCAAAAACATTATAATAGCTCTCATGTTAGCATATTCTAACAGCAGGAGAGTTTTGTAGCAAATAATAATGTCATTTTATAACAGAAATATTTGAAACACTGACTTTTTGTAGAGTTCTAGCGAAGACTTTAAGTTTAATGCAAAGGAAAGTTTGTAGGAAATTATTCAACAAGTCGCTGTACTGACGCTTGTTCGGAGCTGTCCAGTTTGATCAGGAAATGGAATGTCGAGAATATTCTGGATTTCAGTTTGTACAACAAGCACATTCTGCTGTGTGTGGATAGAAACAGGTCGAATCAGTAAAAAACTTTTAAAATTTATACCATAAATGTCAGTAAATTTAAGATAAGCAAGGGAGCGCTGATTTCAAGGCACCTTACGACAGTTTAATCGACTTGATTACGCCAAACGATAGTTTAAAACTTTCGAATAACTCTACTTGAGATTATTGGCTCCCAGTGGGTCTACGCATTTGGTATTGATAGTTGGGTAGCAATGCCTGTGTGCTATGGTTTTCAAAGAAATAGCTTTAAAGGTTTTGACATTTCGTATATAAAAACGTGACCGTTTTGTTGATGAATGTCGGGAGCCGTAGAGATGGAATTCCAGCGCCCCTAAGAAACAAAGCGCTGTCTGTTTCGGAGCAGTCGAAGAAAAGAACAAATATTCACATCTGGAGAACTGTCAGCCTCTATGCATATCTTTGTTGTTTTTAATCTTGCTCGGTGGTTGCCAAAAATGGACAAAATTTCGAACTGGGCAGTAGACGTTTTGTTAACGTACATTATGTCAAACGTTTCATTTTTCCTTCCATTAACGTAAATGCATAATGTTCATAATATCAAACATATTCCTTTCCACTTCATTAAGAACTTTGCATTAAAATAAATGTAAATTTATTCTCCATTAAGCCATTAACATAGATCACATCAAACTTGAAATGTTCTAGATACACTCACTGCATCTGCGTGTAGAAATCATGATAAAATATTTTTACAAATAATATTTAAGTATTTCTAACAGTTTGAACATCTTATCGATATGTCTTATAGATTTGGATAATTATTTGAAATTAGTGTTTCATTGCAAATGCTTTAAATAAGTATATTCTTTGTATTCCATGGCTAGGGAACCCGAAAATTCAGTTTAATTTTTAAAAAGTTGATTGTTTTTGTGTGATACAAGTTTAAGTACTTTTATCATTCATGTTGAAAGTAGTTAAAAGAAGCAAGAAATTTTTTTTGAAAGATTCCTCATAAAAAATGTTGTCCGGAGTCCAATTAGTTTCGTTAGTTTTCGCCAAGTTCTTAATAATCCTATAATTTAAATCTAATGGCACTAAAACTCACTTTTCCTTCAAGATTCGGTAGGAAACAGCAAATCAAAGTCGAATCATGATCGTGTTTAGTGCAATAATAAAATTTAAAACGTTCCTAAACGATTATTTTTCTTTTTTTCTTTCCGATGATTGAAAAAATTCCTTTCGAGTCATTCAAATTCAACGCAAATAAAATTTTTGCCATTTTATTAGCCGAACGAAAGTTTTAGTGATGGAATTTTACATTTTAGCGAAAATAAACTTTCCAGCCAATAGTTAATTCATTGAATAAACTCTGTAACCATTGTTCATTCATGCAATTGGTTTGTTAGTCCTTTAAACTTTTGCGTAACTGAATTGTTTGATGAATTAAATTAAACGCATTTAAAATTTGTGATGAGTTGCATTAAATGCATTTGAAATTTGTGATGAGATAAATTAAACGCAATTGAAATTTGTGATGAAATAAATCATGCACTATGTAACTTCCTCATAACTGAACTTTTATTATGCTCCTTTATTTATAAATCAATTGAGAAACTCATGTAATTTTATACTAGTGTTAATCTATTCTCGATGTTCTTATTTTTCATTGTGTTGTTAATCCTGTATGATAATTCCATGCAGACAAAATGAATTGTATGAATTGATTGATAATGCTGATTTAGTGAAAAGGATTACATTCTATTCATTTATAATTTATTGCAAAAATTTCCGCCGTTAACTTCGGCATTTCTTATGCTAAGGTTTTTAATTGAACTATTGACTAAGTGATTGTTTCAGCTGAGGATGATAAGGTAAGGTGCGAATTTTCCAACTACAACTAATTCAATCGTCGTTACCTATCAACTAAAAGGTATGTTACGGTTCAGTAAGCAGGAGCGGTGTACATTAACGTCTAAGAAAGCTAGTTCAATGTCAGACGAGGGTGCCTGGCTTTAAAACGGCTCCCGAGGAGTATATATAATCAGCATCAGTAGGCCTATCCTTCGTGAAGCCTCCAGCTCTGGGGGATACTGAAGCACTGGTTCCCCCGTTGAGCAGGGGTGAGCGAGGATAGGGGGGAGATGGCCCGTAGGGGGAGTAAGGAGAGTACCTGAGGAGTAGAATATTTATATCATTACTAGAATTAAAGAAATGAGATAAAATTAAGTGCATGTGATGTACGTATAAATTACGCTCTAAGTTTGATTCAAACATACATTTTATTCTTTTGCGTCTACCTATCGTGTTTGACAGCTCAAATGAAATGAAACTAATATCAAGGAGATTTTGGATAGGATGGAGACACATAATATATGGTCTCGAGAAGCAGATTGTGAGAACATAGACAAAATACAGAAGTATGTTGTTGCTCGTAAAAAATAATGTACCTATGAAGAGTATGTTCTAGTACACAATTGTGATGCTTTAAACAACGCATGTATTTATGAAACGCTTTTCGATGACGTGAAATTTTGAAAAAATGAGGAAAAAAATTGGTTGCGCAGTTGATTTTCAACTCTTAGTACTAGCTTTGAAGGCTTCTTTGATCAACTCTGTAGTAAACTGCGAATTTTTTTTATAAATGAAAATAAATGTTCACATATGCATTTACGTTAACAAACTCTTAAAAGATAAAGATGTCCAGGGGTTGTTCTTAGGATTGCTAAAAATTTTCGTAATGTATCGTGCTTGTGTTTAATTATGTGCGTCATTACACACTCATATTTTCTTCTAATTACAGGGAAGGAGATGACATACTGCAGAAAAATTACACTGTGAAGCTCAAAGATCTTCCAGTCCAAGCTTTCTATCCAGCACAAAACGGATGCACAAATGAGAAAGTAGTTGGTATCAGTCGACCACTGTCTTGACTTAGTGACTCTTATCCGCAGGGCCATTATTATGGGTGTCTGAAAATTTACCGTGCACTTATATTCTATTAAAATATGTTTTATTATAGAGTACAGGGTGAATAGGCATGGAAGTTGTAAAAAGGGTTGAAGATAATTTTCCTTAGCGTTAATACACTTATGGATCGTTCTTATTTTGTTTTTGAGACCGATTCAAACATTTCTGTTAGTAAAAAATGTATGTATTACTACTGTGAAATGTGAACAGAGAATAAAATTGAGTAGTGGTTTAGGTCTGACTGGTAAGTTGTGACTTTACTTTTGTTAACACTTCAACGGTTATGAATACTACCGCTTGTTAGCTTCATACATCAGTTATTATTTTGACTTACCCGCTGTCAATATGATGATTCATTTCATTAGCAGGTCGCAAGCCATCGACATGACGCACGTAGGTCTCACATGCAGTCATGAAATTTTCTCCAGAATGTCGTATTCCATTAGTCGCTTGAGGAATCATCGCTGCATCACCACAGTTATCCAGGTGGTGGCTCAAAACACTGCTGTTCTCTTGTGGAAGGCCAAGTCCACCATTGTTGGCCAAGTGGTGCTGACTTAATGTTATATCAGGACCTCGAACTCCTCTTCTCATGGTGCAGAAATCAGGCGTGCGTCGGTCAGCAGATGCTGCTGTTCTGGCGCTGGATGCAGACATGCCGGACAACGAACTCCGCCGGAGAGGATCCTGATCGTCCGTGCCCATGTTGCTCAGAGGAAGGTATACCGAGTGATCTTCTCGACGCTGCATCGAAAAAATTAACTGGTGGTGGTAAAATACATTGATAGTTGTATTTGTGTTGCAGCGTGTCACTATAAAACAAACTAAACAATCAAATTTAACCGAATTATATTTGAAAAGCAAATATTTTTGAATATAAAAAAGGGTTCATTTGTTGAGCGGAAACAGATTCCCCAACCATTTTTTTCACGTAACGCAGGAGATTTGAACATGTCGAAGCATGGACTTGTTTCAACTTACTTCTCGTCTTAGCTGAGGTGAAAATGTAGAGGTTCCGTCCTGCATGAAACAGCTCTTCATCCTCTGCGGTCTGTTCACCTCGAGCAAGTTGTTGTTGCCACACAGGCTGCCGTCGTCCCCGTTGGGGTTGACCATCGCTCCGTCGTGGGGCTGCACCCCATGCGAGGGTGACGGAGGCACTCCGTCCGTACTGCGCTGGTCGGAGCTCCCTGAGTACATATTGGGCGGACCGGAGGTGCTGGAAATCATCTTTTCCGGCTCAGGAGAATCTTTAGAGGAACATTAAAAGAAATTATTTTTAGAGGATAGGGTAAGTTCGTTCTTGTACGGTAGCTCTGACTTTAGAGTTTGGTGTTTGGTGAGGTACATTGGACGAGAAGTTAAGGTGATAATCATTCACGAGGAAAGTTTTTTGGAAACTCCCAAAAAGTTATACATTCTATCAGGTTCGAATGAAAAAAAACATAAAAAATGTTCATATAGATTAATACTAAGTTTACATTAAACATGAGGGGAAAGAACATGAATCTGAGTTAATTATCCCATAGTAAACTGCATCAGTTCATTCTGTAGCTTTCAGAAACTTTTAAAATGAAAATTCTAGCACAATCCTAATAACTTCATGATGCCTATGTTAGTCAGCGTACAAACAGTGTATCAGGTGCTTTAAGAAACTTGACTATTCTGCCCTCCGATCATATTATGTATTCAGTAAAATGTCAATTCAAATATCTACAAGAAACATTTCAGTGATGTTCGTCTACAGAGACCGGAATAGAATTCTGGAAATCCCAGAAACGAACCCACATACATGGTGCAGTTGCAATTATTGAAATGTAGCGATGGCTTCACGGGCAATCAACTATCCGTGAAGGAAATCAGTTGTGATTTCGATTTCTCGGAACCCAGCTGATTTTATGAGTTTATGTTTGGTGAACTGCGTCATATCTGATCGAATGCGAGGGTCTATCTATTTACAGTTTTGATCTCAGTCTGTGAGACAAAGGTGGGGATTTGCTTGACATTTGATCTAAAAAACTGCCATTCATTCTACAGAACAATAAGATTCGAATGGTAAAATATTCAATCACATTTTGAAAACAGTACATGCGGGGAAAAGATTAATTTCTGTTGGGTGGGATTACGTGACTTTATTCGAGTTTTTTTTTATATTTCGTGGATGCGTTCAACAATATAAGCCTTTTGAATCAAAACGTGATTGCCAGACAATATATGACTTTACAAAATTTATTGAAGAACAATTGGAAGATAATTTGAATTTATAGTTAAATGTTTTAAATTAAATGTACTTTGTAAGAATGCAGTATATAGTTTCTTATCTGTTCTAACTAATAATTACAAATTTACAAAAGTCATCCTAGAAGTCTGCGCCAAATTTTCAGGTACATTAAAGACAATAATTTACACTCTCTTCTAGTTAATACTAACTGTTGATGGCATTGAAAAAAATTCAGTCCTCTATTGAAAGGCTTTAAAAAGTCCTCTACAACCATACGCGGAACTATTTTGTAAAGCACGGAAAAATAAATCATTCTAATTTTTTAACAAGGTAATGTATGTACAATTCTTTATCAATGGCTTCTTTATTATACTTTCTACTCTATGTAGAGTAAAAACGTTAAAAATTTTATGAACATGTAGAAGTCAACATGAATCGACTTTTAGTGTTCGTTAATTTTCATGTTTTCCACGGTGACATCGCACCAGAACGCATTCTGGCATGGAGCGATCATTTGTTTGTGGCTTGCCGATCCATGAAATCCAAATTGAAAGAACAAATTTACTCTAACATGTAGAAATTCATCGATCGACAAGTGACATGCAATTGACCCTTTGAGCGACATAAATTCTTTCACAAAGTTTCAATAAAATAATGCTGTCATATTTTAACCAATTTAATTGAAAACTGCTACTGAACGATAAGACTTTACACAAGTTCCAAGATGAACCAGATGCTGAAAAGCATTGGGTTAACGTCAGGGCTTGAGAGTGGTCATTTTTTCTTCAACAATAAATTTGGAACGTTGTCTCGAAGCCATCTCTGAGTTCTGTTGACAGTGTGGGCAGGGCAAGAGAAATGAACCATCGTTGAACAAGTCATGGTTCAAGTGTTTCACAATGGTCTCAAGGATAAACTCTTCATAGCTTCTAACATAGATCTTCTCTCCTCTAGGAACAAACACATGAGGAATTTTGCCTCTCGAGGAGACTCTAGCCCAGACAACACCGATTAAGATGTTGTGTGTGGTAGACATTTCAAGATATGGTAGACTATTTTCTATAAGAACCCTTTGATTTTTCCTGTTGTGAGTTTCTTCCACAGTGAAAAGCTTCTCGTCTAAGAAGAGAGCGTCTTCGAGCATCGAGTTTTGAGCCGCTCATGCAGTGCACGACTTTTGGTAAGTTGCTTCTCCTTTGAATCAATTGATATTCTGTGAACTTTTCTGCATTCGAAAGGAGCAAGTCCAAGGTGATTTTACCCGACTCGACTTAAATACTCTCTCATAACATTCACTCTTGCAGCCATCTTTATCACAGAGCGACATGGATTCTTTGCAATTCTGGAGCTGATCACTTTCTTGAGCCTGGAAGTCTTGACTGACCTGGGACCCCTAGTTCCTGCACAATCTTCAACTCCTCCAATATCATTGAACCAGTTGGCAGTTCGATAGATGAACCTTCGCTCATTATGTGGCCACTTGAAATGATTCAAAATCTCCAGATTAATCAGACCTGTCAGCCTCGTGTAGCTCAACTACTGCGGAACGTTCACATGCACCGCTAATTTTATTACCAACTATATAACTTATTTTAAACGTGTTAACAGTATTTGAAACACAAAAATGGCGTTTTAACAGGATACATTGGAAGAACAGAGCTATATTTATTTTAGAGCAAATATAGATTGTAAAAAATGTCACAGAACTTATGGGTCACCCTGTAAACATCAAAGGATATGCATGATGTCTAATATCAATAAAGTTACCATAATTTTTCCATTCTGAGGATATCTGAAAATCATCTGCAACCATTAACTTCTGGTTTTGTTCGTATTTACGTTGTGCAGACATCTTTCAATTTTCTATAATTGACATATAGTTTGTGTGTGAATTGCATCGTGCACAGACTTCAAAGTCCAAGGTAATTGACGATATATTTTCATTAGTTTACCTGATATCCCTATAAAAAAACTGCTGGACACCAAAATCCAAGGCAATCGAAAATTAATTTCGTTAGTTCGAATGAAATTTCAAGAACTGCAACAAGTATGTGTCAGATTTTAAAATATTTGCTGTAAAATCGAGCTAAACTTCAAGAACACCCACTAAATATTGATAGTTAATCCTTATATGAGTGTAGTAATGACTAAAATAACTGCAAAATCATTTAAATTGACAGCTTATAAAAATTCGTAACAAAATATCAATAAGAATGACATTTTTGAGATAATTACGTTAGTTTTACGTTACAAGGTAAATTTACATCTGTTGCAAAAAACAGCGAAGCGTTTAACCTAACAACATTGAGGCTAGTTTCATTAGTTTTTAAACATCTGCAACAAAAATAGCAAAACATACTGACCTATAAGCATTGGGAGCTAGTTCTGTTAGTTTATTTCTCTCGCATGAGAATCAGCCAAAGGTTAAAGCTCATAAGTATTGGAAAGCAGTCTAATTATTTTTTGTTAGTTGTTCAGCGAGACATGGAGTACAGACCTCTAGAGAACCTGATGGTTCTGTGCATGTGGCCGGACACGCTGCGTCGATGCATCAGACTGTGACTGCAACAGCCGCAGCTGCTGGCTGAGGTGTGCGGGGAGAAAATACATCATAGTTTCCCTAGATAAACTGTTAAGTGGATTTTAGATATAAAATTTGATGTACATTCAACCAATGTTTCAAAGGCGTTGTCGAAGCAGATCAAAATTACGTCGGTATATTATTTAACTGCCTAAAATAAAAATTTTGAGGTATTAGTTGTGTTAACCTACATTGAGAAATATAACTCAATGTCAGAGAAAAGAGATAGCTAGTAAACAAAATAAGGTGCATTACTATTGACGTTTAAGTCCAATTGCATTGGTACACTAAAACGACTCAAAACGAGGTAAAGGTACTTGAATATTGGTCGCTGTTTCCGTAGACTTCTATACAAATCTTGGTTATGAGTCCTGAAACGCAGTCATTCTTTATGATTCGAGATGCCATAATAAAGCATTGGAAGACTTTCTTGTTCCCTCACTACTGCTATTAAGACTTTACACTCTTCCATCTCACCTCACTACTGCTATTAAGACTGTACACTCTTCCATCTCACCTCACCACTGCTATTAAGACTGTACACTCTTCCATCTCACCTCACTACTGCTATTAAGACTGTACACTCTTCCATCTCACCTCACTACTGCTATTAAGACTGTACACTCTTCCATCTCACCTCACTACTGCTATTAAGACTGTACACTCTTACATCTCAACTCACTACTGCTATTAAGACTGTACACTCTTCCATCTCACCTCACTACTGCTATTAAGACTGTACACTCTTACATCTCAACTCACTACTGCTATTAAGACTGTACACTCTTACATCTCAACTCACTACTGCTATTAAGACTGTACACTCTTCCATCTCACCTCACTACTGCTATTAAGACTGTACACTCTTCCATCTCACCTCACTACTGCTATTAAGACTGTACACTCTTCCATCTCACCTCACTACTCCTATTAAGACTGTACACTCTTCCATCTCACCTCACTACTGCTATTAAGACTGTACACTCTTCCATCTCACCTCACTACTGCTATTAAGACTGTACACTCTTCCATCTCACCTCACTACTGCTATTATGCCTTTACACTCTTCCATTTCATCTCACTGCTGCTATTATGCCTGTACACTCTTCCATCTCACCCAAAAGAAAAAGTATAATAGGGGTTCATCAATGGTCCATACTGAATTGTCGCATATATGTTATTACTTTATACTTATGCTTAAATTTCGTAAGTTGCACAAATCAAACAAATTTTTTATTAATTGTCACCAATAACTTGCTGTCGTTGAAAAAATGTATTTTTCTAACCTTAATTTTATATCTATTTTGAAAATTTACGCTTATTCTCACGTTCATGGACAACATTCTATGAGCCCTGGGTGCAGTTGGCGTTAAGTAAGCCAGATGATATTATTGAGTTTTAGAAGACAGTTGATAGAAATGAAATTGCTTTATAATAAATAGTTTGGGTTGTAGAATTAGAGAGGTAGTCTGAAATTGCTCCACATTATACCTCAATGGTCATTTTTGCTCTAGAAAAGTACCTTAAAAATATATTCCGAGTCAAATTAGAACCCGATTCTATTCAACAAACTGATGCATTTGAAATTAATCCTTGTTTGCATGTTTGTTAAATACTTTTACTCGTTTTGAAATAATACTAGGACTACACAATACAGTAGGTGCTGTTATTTACAATGACAATAATACAGGTCAAGTGAAAGTGAATTAAATATTAGTAGTTATTACCGAAGACTTTTATAGAGATTGTTTTTCAATGTTCATAATGTTTACATTAAGTGAGATAATTTTCATTCACATTATGCAATGTGAGAAACTTCAAATCTAGATTGGGAATGTAAAAATTTGACTACAGTGAGCAAAATCAGAATTACAGGTACGAATAAGCTTTATTATAGGTAGTAATATTCATAGGCGAGTGAAAATGTCATAATTTAAATTTTTGAGACCGTAACCTTTACAGAAACAACTTATAATATCATCAATGAAACTGTAGGTCTTTCAGTCGTGGTTAGGATTGTAATTAATATTACGTAGTTAATGCTCATCAATATCATCTACATAATATTACATAGCAAATTTCCATCATCAATCAAAACAATACCTAGGTCCGGAAAAATACTTTACCCATCTCATTTGTAATTTATGCTGTTCTTATACATGATTCACACACAGTATATACATTCACTTATGTTGTAATGCAATAATTTATCTAGAGATGTCTTTTGGTATCGCCTGAGAAAATGTCGAAGAACGTTTATGTCCAAATGGGAAATATTCTTCGCTAGGATTCTTGAGATTATCTGAGCACATGCTTTGAAAATGTGATCCATGAATGACACGATACAAACAATGAATTTCACCCAGCGTTTCGAGCTATTATTTAAGATTTGCGTGGGAGTAATTATTTTTCAAATGAATTTTTAATTTTCAAAGTATATTTCTTGATTTAGGGGAGATCAACTAAATACAAAATCATGACCGAAAATTTGAAAAATTAAAGACTAATTTACGCTGGTTGATAATTCTTACCCTAATCCCGATAAACATTTGTAGTCCGTAAATGATAAGCAAGAAACATTTTACAAATAAGAAACTTAACATATAAGTCTGTAAAATCTGTTTTTTATCACATGAATTTAGATTTTTTCGAATATTTTATCTCTTCGTTTCACATAAAAAGTACAGAAAAATTTTCAGTATTTAAACTTTTTTGAGCTCCATTTATAAGTGTATGTATATCCCGGAACTGCAGTGAATGGAACCAAAAATTTGGCGAATATGTTTTGTAGGTGCATTTAGTAAACACGTAATTGAAATTTGATTCATTTATGATTCACAATAAATGTATGAACTAATACATCACAAGGACAGCTTCAGATATTGCTTCAACTTCAATTCATACAGCGTTATGAATCTTTCACACCAGTTAACCCTTTAGCGACCAATTCTTTTTTCTAGTTTGTACGTCTAAGCTCACAAAGACCGTCTGTACACTGATGCAATGAAGCACGCTGAGAGCCAGGCAGCCAAAAGAACGACGCTGTAACATGCCGCCGCGCTCAAACCAAGTAGCAACCTCATATTGCTCACTGTTTAATTATTAGAACAATTCTCCCAAAGACCGTAAAAGAGGACCGTATGGTTCTTTTCGTCGCTAGACGCACTAATTACTTCATATTTATATACTTTTGTTTAGAAGTTTCAAAACAGTTATCAAAATAATAAATTAAGTTTTATTTTTCACTGCAGAATTAATCACTGAATACATAAAGTGCAGCTGTGAATTTAGCTTCTTCTATTGCAATGACTTTGAAATTGGAACAAAATTTCAATTAATTTCCTTTTTAAACTATGAAGACAGGTGGCTAAGTCAGGAAAACTGGACTCTCAATTAGCGATAGAAGAGCGCTTTATTGGGGCCCACTTGAAGAAGAAGTGATCTCCGAAGAGATACTGACAGTTATCTCTAAATTGGATAATGGATGTTAATTTAAGTTGGGTTTAGACCACAGATAAAAGTCATAAAAACATCGATTTTTGCATCGCAGTTTAGATCCTGAGACAAGACACGATTGAATAAGAACAAAATATTAAGGCAGACTTTGTTAGATCAGAAGTTTCTTAATTTGAAGGCGAAAAAGGCAATGTTTTGCCAGAAATGATTCGTTGTTAATTCTTAATAAAAATCTCTTTTATTCAACTGGAGATATTTCAAGCAATATTTTATTTTAAACTAAGAGCAAGAAATTGTAGACTGTAGTTGAAAGACTAAATCAAAGATGGCTTCGTAACTCAAGGTGAATTATTTAGATTTATAATTTTTCAATACAAGCATTGTGCAGCGACAAATACAATTTCTGTTGAACAAGGAAATAATAAAAATTTAACGAACATGAATTTATTCTTCCAATGATATGAATTTTTATGATTGAGAACTAGTGATGGAACCTTTTCTAAGGTTAAGTCGAAAATGATGAAATGGAAATAATTATTTTAATATTGAATGCTATCAAGCACTCATCTCGAGTCAGTAGTCATGAATAAGCCTTCGTACGAACTTCAAGATGGTGTGACAGCACGCGATTTGATTTTACAGAGCGTTATTTTTTTATGTAATTGCAAATATCAACGTTTATGTTATCTCATACATGCATGATCGTATGCGCCTTTTTGTGCCAAGAGTAGAGTTCGGTTCATAATGGAGCGTTCGACTGTCGTTTCTAAAATAGCACATGTTCTATTAATTTCAAGATGTATTTTATTTATCTATTGAAATATTTTTAACTGGATTAGATAAGGAGAATGTTTGTAATACTTTTCGATGTAATTTACAATGCAATGAATGTCATTACTCAAGGACGATGTTGAGGCCATCATGAATTGAGGCTCACATACATTGTCACACGGAGAGATCAAGGGAAACTTAAGTTTAGTTTTAATGTTTAAAGTTACTCCTTTGAAGATAATCTCAACTACTTTTGAGTTGTATGCTTTTCATAAGCTTGAATATTTGAGATGTAGAAAGGATTATTACTAGCAGCGGATCCAACAAGTAACAAAAAAAAAAAAACTTGCAACTTTTCAAATGATTTTGTTTTATGGATGAAACTACAAAATAACTGTTCAGAGCGTGAGTTGAAACAAAAAGCATGGAAAAAATTCAGTGCAAACCTCTTACTAGCTTTTACACTTGTTTGTACGCTAACAGTATGACTTTAAGGGAATGTTTCTCTGTTTCTAATGATTTCTATGTAGCAAAATTACATGTTCTTTCATTAGACACTCGATGATTTTCAAGCTAAGGGAGAATTTTTTTAGCTATCACACTGAACTTCATTGGGAGCAAACTTAAACGAGAAAAAATTGTGAGAAATTTGGGAAAGACTGAAAATAGTTTAGTTCCTTCAAAGTGTATAATGCCTTGGAAATAATTTTTAATTTTTATTTGTCCTGTCTGGAAATTCGGAGACTCAACATTTTTAACCCAATTCCAGTGCATATTTTTACAGGAGATTGGCGGTCTTTAAAACGATTTATTTTTTGAATCCCACTGAATAACATGGAAAATAGTTATTTATATATTATGTTAGAATACAACTAATGCTTTTCACCCTTACTTTCATTCTTTAAAGATTGGTACGTAACTTACAGGAGTTCCATGAATTATTTTTTAAAACAATTAACTTAGTTAAATTAACTTTTTCTTGTTTCTTAGATCAGTTTTCAGGTATAGTCCAAGAATTTCAAAGAAAAAGACTCTTCTTTATTGAACAATATTCTCAGACTCAGTTCTATATTTCGAAGAATTTGCAAAGGCGAACGAAGTTGAAAAATCTGAAGTGGCTTGTAAAAGTGGAAAAGGGAACGCAAGCTTTAGGGAATTGACAAAATTGATGAAATCTGTTGCCATGCGCGAGTGCAGGCAAAATCATACTGTCTTCCAAAGATTGTACACCTGTCCCGCTTTTCTGGTCGTGTTTTTACAGAGTATTTTATGCTTGTCCAGGTATTTGCAGGGCTATTTCTTATTCTAGCAGTGGAAAACTGAATAGAAAACTTAGTGAACAGTGTGTAGGATTTTCGTTCATTTTCTTTCGAATTCGTTCGAAATTTTTTCCTGTGCTTGAAAAATTTACGCACCACAACTTTCAAAGTTCTTTTTTGGGCAGCGCTAATTTTGAGTCTTATATATTGAGTTAGGCAAGGGCTCTTAATTATATGTTAACTAGTAGACCCACACGTGAAAAAATCACATGTTTTTTATTGAATTTTTTGTTTGAATTACCAGTGGACGCGGGTTTTAAGAAAAAAATTCATATTGAAGGATGTGCCTTTGGTTTCCACAATATGGGGCTTACAATATATGCATACCCTACCGAATTTTCTCTTATCTAAATCCTTAAGAGCGTGACAGTGAGACGGACCAAGCAAGCAAGCGACAAACTGTATATTATTATGTAGTGGCATTATCTTTACATCTTTACATTTGAGTAGGGGTTTTTAGACATCCATTGTTCAAACAAAATATCGTTATTTCTTTAGTGACCACCCTACTATACTCAAGTTGGTACACTCAAGTGTTGAGTATACCAACACGACAACGATCCAAAGACTACACTTACCTCGCTTGCTAACATACTGACCTCTAGTGGTGATCATGATGAAATTTGAATGTACTGTTGCTAAAATAATATACGTAACTTCTGTTTTTTTAAAGTATTGAATAAAATTCGTGTAAAATATGACCCATGTGTTGTAAATTTGGTTATGACGATGTGTAAAGTTGTATAGAAATGGAATTACCTGATGTGAAGGCATTTACCAACATGCATTAAAAAATAGAGATTTTAAAATTCTTTTAGCTGTTTTGAATCTCACATAAGAAATTACTGGAAATCATAACTACTTGATTTATATTATAAAAACATGCTCCCATGAGAAACACTGATGTAATTATTTAATTGGAAAATACATATATTTTCCCAATAGTTTTATCAATTTTGTTCATAAAATTTTCATCAGTGTCTTATTACTTGTGACAAGCAACAAAAAATGGTAGTTTTAGCATTACTTGCGATAGCGAATTTATTTTTAATTACAAAAAATTACCAAATAAGTAAATCGAAGAGAATTATTCCAGCTACAAAAGTGGAATATAATTTTAAAAACTTTCTCCAGTCACCAGCTTGGTCGACTGGTGAGCGAGTCTGCTTGCGAGCGGAAAGACCCGGGTTCGAATCCCGTTGCCGACATGGTTGACGCGGCTAGAAATACGGCATGGGACTTGGGTAAACAACCGAATAATTATCGAAGTAATTATCCGACCCAAGAATGGGCCAGAAGCTTCGTTCCTATAGCCTCATTCTATTCTAATCAGGCCCAAGAAACGCAAAAAGTTATTACACGAGTTACATATTTGCCTTGTTAGCGAGACAAGAACGTGTTTTTGAGGGAAATGTTCTTTTGATGTAAAATAATCGTTCTGTTAAGATAGAACCATGAGGTAGCACATCTACTTCACCATTTCACATTACAGCAAAAGGAAAAACTAGGACAGAAGAAAATTGGTGTAAATGTTCAATTTCTTGATTGTTTGGAGCAAGGAATACTATTTATTGTTCATTTCGTTACAGTTATTTTTCACTAGTATCAAGTTTTTTCCAAGTTATTGATAGAATTACTTCCTATTGTTATTTTTATAGTCAATGATTATCTACTGCTGCCATCTATCACACCTGTTATCTACCAAATAATTGATACCTGTTATACAACTCCAGTACAAAGATACTAGCAACTGCCACGAGATCCTCATGATTCATACTAAAATGCTAATAAAACTATCAAGATACTTATAACTAATGCAGAAGAACTAATTTCTTGTAACGATTAAGTGTAAAAGTAGCGCCAATTTTTTTTTGTTTCTAAATCAGAACGCTTGAATACGCCTCCTAAGTCGCTGCAATTGACACAGTAAGCTATTTTCGAATATTTAAATTGTAAAAATATAAGTTAATTTGGATATTTTTGAATTGCATCTAAAAAATTAAATTATACTCTAATTTTAATATTCTATCATTTCCTGTCTACCGTAATTTGTCAATAGTGATGTCTCTATTCTCGAATCTATGGACATAACTGGACCCATTCTTCGTCAGTGTGAACTTGCCCAAGTTGCAGATGAATGAAATCATGGCATATTTTCTAGATTATTCACTGGGTAGTAAACGAAACATAAGAGTCTGTATTGACACTGTGTCTAAACGAATCACAGTAGATCGGTATCAAGCCACTTAGATGACGTTCATTTATAAAAATGAACGCTCTCAAGACGCGCTCACACCGGAGTAAAATTCCTCGTTGATTAATGACTAGCAAGTCATCACTGCAGCGAGTGAAATCGGTTATGACTTAAATGATAGAATCGTAGGTGATCGATCTGCCTTAAAATATTCATTTCTGCAGTAATAGATTCACCACGGTGTTGAATGTCCATCTCGTAGGAATTGATGAGACGTCTTTTGCTTCAAACTGCAATAACCCAATCTAATCGACGGCATTCCTCATACAGAAAATATAATGAGAATTCCTAGATAGTTTTTTCAAGCTTCGAATGAGTATTTTGATACTCATTTATTATGTAGGGTCAATCTTTACATTTGAGCGACAGCCACATACATTTAAGTGTCAGTTCACGCAATATTCTACTCACTCACATTTAGAGTCTTGGCATTTATAAAACAAATGCTTGACATATCTAATATTGAAGGAACTATCCAAATATTACGAAAATAAGAGAATATTATTTCATGAAACTAGAATAAAATTGAGGAGAATTTTTAGTCATTCAATCTGCAGTCGATCAACAATCAATGTAATGTTTCTGTTTAAAGGTATTTTCTTACAATAATTCTACATACAATATAATATTTGTTAATAATTGGTCTCGAGCTCCAGACGCGTGTTAGACTGGGTAAGAATATTAGAAATTTCATAAATCACCACCAATCAATAACAATCATACGTACTACTAATAATGAAAGAATGACATTTTATTGAAAAACTAAAACTAATACAGAAGTTCAGTCCCCCACTCTATGCTGTAATTACACATCTAATAATATCTAATCTGTTGGCATATAATGAAGACGACATCGCATGTCTAAACACTTAATGTAGATGTGTAATCTCTTCAAGTCAAGTGAGAAAGCAAAACTTTTCTGTTATGTTTGAAATGTGTCGAAATTATTAGTATTGAGCTTTTAATTTTAAAATAGTGGGAAGTGAATGGAAGGCAGTTATCATAAATCGAATTAAATTACTGCCAGTTCTTTGCATGATTTTCCTAAAAGATATAATCGTTACTACAGGTTAACGTTATATTGCGGCGCGTTACCTTTTTCAAACCTGACGCGTTTGTTGCAGAGGACACAAAGAGCAACAATGCCTACTGACACCACCACAGCCCCAGAGCATCCGAGTACCAGGAGCAGAGGAATGCGCTCTGTGGTAAAAACGAAAAGAAACAATGCAGTGTAGTTCGTTAAAATTCAACAAGTTACAGTTTTGTAGTTTATTTGTTATTGTATTGTCATTGCGATGTTTTATTCGAACTAGTTTCGTCCCTACTTTATCTTTAGCTATGCAAATTATTTACGCTAAATCCAGTTAAGCTCTCTCACGGGCATCATATCATTTGTCATAAGACTCAATTCGAGACGGATTAGATGAGAAGTTCTCAAGTATGCCATCAAGAGGTACCTTTTCTATACTTCAATTACTTAGTACGTTCCTTGTTCGAAGAATCCAGGTTATGGGAGGCTGAACTTTAAAATTACGCCAGAATAAATTGCCAAAATATTTACATATCTTTTCTCAAGAACAACTCTGTGTATTTTAACATACGTAGTTGAGTCTCAGTAAGCCATGCATCTAGGAGTATGGGGCTTAAATTTAACACAGTTCTGCATTGTGAATAAATACCCTTGTTTTAACTTGCAGGGCTTCGATAGAAAAATTCAATTACAGAAGCTATGGACTGCTCAACGATCCGCATGACTGAAATGCTTTCTACACACCCGCTATGCTAGGCCAGATTATAGATAAGTTTAGGGTGTAGTAGATTCCCTCTTCTCAGAACAAGAACTGCCAGGATTGATGATAAGGGAACAGATGCAGAAATGAAATTCCCCCATTAATGATATTAATGTGTCATAACTCTTGGTTCGAGTACAGCTGTAAAGAGTGCTAGTGCTGCTTGGGTTGTGATAACGCATTAAGGGCGACTACAAACCTTTATGTTAACGTAACAAGCAGATATGTTAGGCAGCAGACCTGTTAGCAGACTTAGCAGGTATTTGTTGGGTTTGCTTTTTGACATACACTTACATGGTGTATAAGATTACACACACACTATCGAATTGAACTAACCGATAAAAATTTCATAATATTTTAAACGAGGTCGAATTGGGTACACAACTGGCATCTTCATACGTTACAGAGTTAAAATTTAAAATTTATTCGCTAATGCACTGGCTTCAATGACTTTTATCGAAGATTGCTAAAATGATACGCTGAGTTTGAGTTTAAAAGTTCCAGTGTATTCTAAAATTATGACAATCGCTTCCATAATATTCCTAAGCAAGCAGCTGAATGATTCGTGATGCTCACTTTCTTCGTTTAGTCTGATGAGCTTCCTAGCGATGCCGTACTCGTTGACTACGGAACAGTTGTAGTCTCCGAAGTCAGTTTCGTCCGCATCCCTGATGACCAGAATAGTGCGGAGGCCTTCGTTGCGTTGTTCCTCGATCACTTCGTACCGAGATTCTTCTAAAATAGAAAAATGTAATTTTTCGTCAATGTAAGCTGTCTCGTGAACATTGAAAATGGTTCATTCTACGATCGTAGTGGGACAAAATGAAAATAGTGTGCTTTGTTTTGTTTCTAAATACTATTTTAAGCTTGTAAACAATCCATTCCCATTTATATTTATACTTGATTTTTAAAGTAATTCACGGCTAAAACTTGCACTAGTTTTGCCCTCATAAATAAGTAAAATACAGTGAAACTTAGTGAACGCTTTAGTTTTCTTGATAATATGTTGCCCACTCTGTCAACAACATAATGTTTCCAAGATATTTTGAATTTTCAAAACAATTGCTTGGATGTTTGACCTATCTACTGATTTTTGTAGAAAACGGTGCGATGACAAATTTAATTCTTGCCAATAAAAAGAAACGTATGGAGTCCTGAAAGTAGGATGATTGTCTCAAAGAGTATATTCACTTGTCAAGTTATATTTTCATGAGATGCAGCGTCCCTAAAGTGCATCAGAATTGCTCTTAAATTTGTTTTCGAAGGAACCTCTGTTGATTGTTCTAACTCAATTTTGAGAAACTTCAACAATTTTTCTGAAACATATTAAATGATGTGTTGTTAGTTACGAGTATGAATATTTTTTTCTTGTGTATTATCAAGCAATACAAAGATGGTCTTTAGCAAGATAGTTTCTTCAAATAATGACGAAACGAGGAACACACATGACGATACTACTAAAATATTTACGCAATTTGTCATGGCGTTGAAATGGTTGTCGACGGTTGATCAATAAAAATTATAGTTAACTTGTGAGCATTGTTCTGTGACAGACTTCCACGTTGGCTTTGGATTTGTGTAACAATGATTTTATTTGCCTTGTCTTAAGAAAAGTTTCAGGTTATGGTAGAATATTTACTTGTAACACTTTTCCAGACACACACAGAGCCTGGTAATTGCAGTCTCGAAAAGAGTAAATGTTTATATGAAAACATGGTAGCGATGGCCGTGGAGTTATTTCTAAGAAATATTGTAGCATGATTGAAACAAATGTACCACATTTGCCAAGACATTCAAGGCTTCTTGAGATCAGTAGATATTTTATGGGGTAAAACCTTAATATTCCCAAAAAGCATATAGATCTACTGGTCTTTCTGAAAAACGTTTTCCTGGAAAATTCAGACACTCAAAATTTGGAAAACAAATATGTTTACTCATGCAGTTTTTACGCACTCAGGGGATGAAAATAAAAGTAATAACGCTAGAAGCTAGGTGCTAATAGTAACATGTTAGGTGATGAAGAAACACTTAAACTAACAGTTCATTTACTATAATAGATCTTACCGAGATCAATTGGTTTCCCTTTGTAGGTCCAAGTGACCTTAATGGGGCTTGGAACAGACACTGTATTGCACTCCAAGTTCACGGTTGCCCCCGGCCTCCCCATTTGGTCGGTGTCACTGACGATTGTGGGTGGACCTTTCAAGAGGACTTTCATCCTACCCACCAGCTCTGGAAACTGCAGGTCTCTCTCGCGCACCCCCACCACGCACCGGTACGGTCCCGCCGTCAGGGGACTTACGGAAACCCGCAGTTCAGACCCGGTACCGATAATCTGGGTAAGAAAACACAAGACAGGCCGTGAATTCACTTGTTGATGCAGTCAATTAGACAATATTAAGGATTGTGTTATTTTCTAGAAGGAATTAACTTTGACAGAGATGCTTTTTTAAAGTTTACGTTTTCTAGAGTATTAAATAAAAAATTCATCCTTAAATTACCATGGTGAGCCGTTACCGGTGATAATTAGCATTTTGCTATCGGAGTGTTCAACATATGTTTTTCGTCAACACTTTTGTTGCATGAACTTCTCGAAAGGAAAATATCGAGTGTATAGTCTGAATTATGTACTATCAAAGTACTGCAATAAATTTTGCCCTCCTATTAAGCTTAAATATAATGAATACAGTGTTGACACACAATGGGAAGTTGTTTATTAGCGTCTAACTTTATTTTCCTCATTAATTCTTTGAAATTTGATCAAGAAATACTAATTTTTGTCAGGTTTTATCAGCAAACAACTTGAAAAAATTCTTTCTTATTCAAGTTTCCTTAGTAATTCAAATATTAATCATTATTGATAATCGCTTGGTAATTCAAATATTAAATTTTGATCTTTGAGATTGAGACAGACATCATAATGCTGCGGACAAGAATTATGATGGCTCATCACTGACACAATCGTGGTCTTTCACTAACTTAATAAGTTTAATATGTTAGGCTAGGCACTAAAAGTTGTTGAGCTATTATTAGCATTACTGGAAGTTAGTATGTATGATTAGAGATTCTTGAAATTAATGAATTTTTTTTAAAAATCACCACCATCTATGCTATTTCATTACTATGATTCAAAAGATTCGAATTATTTAATATAAATCATATATTCCACAACAGTTTAAGAAATTATGTATGTATATGTATGTCAAATGTGATAGCACTATTGATCTGCAGAATATTTTTTCGCTGCTGCTAAACATCAGTTAACTACGAAACAATGTCCACACGAACATTTCTTTGATATCCAACTACATAATCTAAAGATATTTTTTAGTTTACTACCTACATTTCTTTGATCTTGAGCTAAATGATCTTTGTAGCACTAAAACAAACAGTTATTTAATAAATTATCGCCTGCTATAAACGACTGTAAAATACAATTCGGAATAAAGTAAACTGACCTTATTGTCTCCCTCCTGCAGCCACACGATGGAAGGGTGTGGGTTAGCATCCACGCTGCATCTGAGCATCACCTCCTGACCGGGCTCAGCAGCGGCGTCTACAGGAAGGGACCTGAAGACTGGCCCGTACCTGACCTGTACCCCCAGTGTCTTCTTCGAGGTACCCACCTTGTTGGACACCTGTTGGTACAGCAAGTGCGTTTTCACGTCTTATGAACTAAACTAATGAGCTAAGTTTCAGTCTATAAGGTGACGGTAACTATTGTGACTTCATGCAGAATTGCACGAATATTTTACCATCATCGTCAAAAAAATGACAAATCCTGTTAATATTTTGTGGCTCATTGCATGTTTTGACCTCAACATTGGATTCAACGTGTTTATTTCGCTAAACACCTGCAGATGTAGCAACTGAGTTTTAAAAAATGAATTTAATCGCAGTTACCGTGTCGAGCAAATATTTTTGAAGTTTTTTATTGCCAGTTTTCCTTGTAGTGAAAATTCACTGCAATTTTTACTTGAATTACTGCGAAAAAGATGGTGGAATAATTTCCAATTCCTCTTTTTAATTTCTATGTAAAGAGTAACTGGATGTTTAGCGTTAGTAATATCTTACTTGAGTGGTCACGATTATGAATTTTACTACTCTCTCTCTGTCACTGTAAAAATGCATTTCTGAGAGCAGTGTAAAATTTAACGTTAGTGTATGAACACCTGATATTAGTGTGCCTTCAGCAAACGGTTAAACTTGGGTCATCTTTTCATAAACTGAGATTCGCTAAAAAACAATTTTTCCCATTTATGTTCGTTATTGCTTGACTTGAATACAAATGTCTATATTTCCATCATTTTGAGTTCATATTTACTTGGAGATTATAAGCATACTCTAGTTATATGATACTATGCACGTGCAATTGTGAAACTCGATAAAAACTAGTTTGGGTTTTCGTAAATATGTTCAAGTCTGAAAACTGCAAGAAAATAGGGTTGTCATGTGTAGAAACGAACTTCAACTACGTGTTTTTAATATTCCTATTGAATATTGACCGCAGAAAAGTCAAGTATGAATAAAAGATGTCGTAATTAAACTGTAATTGCACTTATAAACGTGATTTATCTTTCCAAAATTTGTTTCTGGTTACAACTGAGATGCAGAATAGCTGGAAACAATGAGATTTGTTTTTACACGTTATTAGCATTTTGGAGCTTCTGGAGTGAATTTAATTTCCTCATCTTTTACGAACGTTTGCTCTGGTGTGCGATGGCAATTTTACTTAAAGGGTTTGAAAGGATATAATATAATTTCTTAGAGCAATAAAATATGCCTTAGAAGCATGCACGATTAAACTGTCAAAAAACCTTGAGATGAAATGAGCCTTTGTTTTCTGTCCATTCGCTCACTCTCACACACAAAGCAGAACAGAAATCCAAGTAGCCTTTGCTTATTTTTTCCCGTGAAAAGAAAAAAACAGTATGCGAGTACATGCTCACTGAAGCGTTTGAAAAATGGCTAGAACTAATCCATAAATCATTTTGCTTTACAGCGAACAAAGCACACAACTACGAGCACTGCCAAGGATGATACCTTCCTTCAATAGTTGAGGTGATTTTGAGGGTGAGGTTTCCTGGCGATCGATTTCCTATTCATAGGATCTGTGGTGTCTTTAGTCAGCGTCTCCAAGCGACGGGCCAATTTACAATAATTATCCTTGTACTGGAAGCTTTCTCGAGAGTATCGGTTACACCTAAAGTGCGTCTCTAGAGTTCCTAACCTTGGTACAAATTGTGTCTTGTTTTGATGAGCAAAGTATGATTTGTGTTTGAGAAACACGCGTGAATGCGTGCTTCTAAAGCTATAATGCGAGTTAAAAATTGAGCACCATTGTGCTGTAAGAAATATCAATATTTCGAAAGGATATAAATAAAATGGATTTTTGATACTAAACGATAAATTGGAAGTCAAGATTTTAGAACGTGCTTATGGAAGTAGAATTCACTTACTCCTTAAAAATACACCGTATTGTAGTTTTACATCAGCAATGAATGTGTTACCAATAATGCACTCGTATATTTTTTCAATTTTTACGAGTGAACTTTGCAGTTACGTCTCTGTTAAGTAAAATGATCTTGGCAATTACAGAAGCAGTATCATTCTAACACTATAATATTGGTTTATATTGTGAGCTTCTCATAATAATTATTATGTATGCTCACTAATGATACAATACAATGAAGATGAAAGATCCATTTAAAAATCCTATACAGTTCCGTTAAGCAACATTAGATATTGATGAATTCAAATACAGTCGAACATATTCTAAGTAACTATCTTAAGTATGCCTGTTATATAATTTAACTGAGTGTCAATTTTTTTCCACATGCAGAATTTCCGAGTTTTGCATGATTTTAATGCAGGTGCAATGTATGAATAAGCTGATGTATTTGAAGTGCATCAATATTTTAACTGTTCTTTATTTTGCTGATGGTGATGCTTAGCCTGTTTTTTCTAACTTTCTTAAAATAAGGATTTAATGAGAGATAAACACTTAGCCTCATTCCGCATTCACCTCACTGCATTTCACGAGTTGTGTAATTTTCAAAGGACAATTTCCAGATCTGGCAACATGTTTGAAACAATTTACGCTCGAATTTTTAAACTAGCTTCAATTTTTCTACAAGCGATTGGTCAATTTTATAAAGCGTGGGGTGACCTAGCGAAACAACTTCTATTTGGAAGCCCTACGAAGACTTTTGAAAGACATCATCCATGCTTGGAAATACAATTGATTTCTCACTGAATGGTTCTGATGAATATTGTTGTACGATGCTTTTTAAAGTTTAACCTAACTTTAGACCCTTTACTTCGTTTTGATATGTAAAAAAAATTCGACTGGTTAAGCATGAACTTCACTCGAATTACTCCTGTCATACCTGAACTACTCAAAACACCAATTTTCATCAGTGAGTTAAATCTCCAAGACTTCCATCAGCTAGTAACTTCCGTTTGCTGTGTTGAGAACCACGGTGCTGTACCCACCTCACAAGCTACGGTGTCCGTGTTGAGAACCGCGGTGCTGTACCCACCTCACAAGCCACGGTGTCTGTGTTGAAAACCGCGGTGCTGTACCCACCTCACAAGCCACGGTGTCCGTGTTGAGAACCGCGGTGCTGTACCCACCTCACAAGCCACGGTGTCTGTGTTGAGAACCGCGGTGCTGTACCCACCTCACAAGCCACGGTGTCTGTGTTGAGAACTGCTGTGCTGTACCCACCTCACAAGCCACGGTGTCCTTATGCATGTTTCTGGATATGCGCGGCAGCGTAAGAGTCTGCGCTGTTTGATTTTCAAGCTCGGCGCTGTTATGGAACCACCTGTTCAATGAAACAAAAAACAAATAAATATCATTTAATGTTCGGTAATATTGTATTTTCTTGATGTTATGTGTAATAAATGAATTATTATGAGGAATAAATAGATTATTATTTGTGTTAAATCATCTATCGCATACATTCAACAGTTCTGCTTCTGTGATGAATTATTTGCATTTATTTATTCATTTAAAATAGAGAACTTGTTGTTCTATGATATTCATTCTAGCTACCGAATGAACACAGACTCCAGTATGTTGACTGAGCAAGCTACTCTTATAAGATCAGGATTTGATTTCCTATTGCCAGCTCAACGACTTGTTAATAAGATCTGACCAGCAGCAGCGAGGAGCTTTAAGGCCTCAATGCGATCTCAGCGAGAGTTCCAGTCTAAGAAACTGAATTTCAGAATGTGGGATACTGGAGAATGTTATTCATTGATATGACCGTCTGCATAGGGTTATTGTTGATCATAGTTTCAACATAATGTTGAAATTACTCGATTTAGAATAATAAAATTAACAATGATGTTCCTCGAAAAATGAAGTTTCAGTTACAAACACTGCACGCACATTTTTGTGTTTGCGAGACAAAATTTTAGAGTTCGATGACTGAACTCCTTTTCGAGTGGGTGTGCTCGAACAAACACATGCAAATGTAAAGAAATTGTATTGTCTCTTACTCATGTTGGAAAAGTTAGTTTCTAAATGGTCTGATTTTAAAGCACAAGTAAATTTGATTTAGGTTTACATTTATATCACATTTTTGCTCTACATATGCAAAACAAATATATAGTAAACAAATACATGTTTTTTTGATTACATACATATTGTTTATGTGTAATTAAATAGGTGAATATTGAGGTACAAGTAAAGAAAAAACTATAGCAAAATGTCCAGCATGAGAATTCAATGTACATCACGAGGAAAAATGTAGTTCCCTAGAATCTCTGTAACATTTTTTTCAGGACAGAAACACTGAGAGGAAACAAGTCTGGCAACTGCAAACTTAGGAAGGAATTTATTTTCATTTTCAACGGGTCAGCGATAAAGTTCTAACTATTGAAACAGAACGAGCCTTTACATTTACCGAAAGTTATTTTACTGATTATTGAAGGAATTTTGCATCACATTCGAAGCAAAGTTGCAACCATGACATTTTGACGGAAACACTATACACATCTTTACTGTTAAAAGAAGAAAATGATCAGTCGCAATATGCTTTTTAAGCTCGAAATATAGCTTCCATGAAGTTTTGAAATTGACATTTGGTTTCACAAGAATTACAAAGCGAGCGCTAACGAAAACTTAGAAATTTCCAGAACTTTCAATTAGAAATGGACTAGACAATTAGCAAAGTGGATTTTTCACAGATTAGCTAAAAATTTTGGCCGAATAATGAGCGTCAGTCGAGAAACACATGACTTATGAGCTACGCCATATAGCAAAATCGTGGGGAAGTTTGCACGTTCTTTGATTTTATCGCGTCTGCAAAAACAATAATAAATTGCATGAGTCTTACAATCAAATGAATTAAGGATTACATTCATAGATATTCTACTTTTTTGTTGTATTTAATGTAGAACTATGGATATACAGGCGAATGAATCTTTAAGATGGATGTTTTTGCCTAAACTAAATTTTCCAATTCACAAACCACAAACCGTTAATGAAGAGCTCGAATAACTTCATGATTGGCCCAGAAATAATGAAATGAATTGCTTTTTATCAAAGATAAGTAACAAGTGACAGTGAGCGTTTTAGAAGTAACGGGAATATAACTACTATGAAAGCTGGTTAAGCTTTAAAAAAGTCGAATACTTAGATATGTTTCAGCACACAACACAAGGAAAAATAAAAAAAATGAACTGCCAAATGCAAAAATTAATCTGATCTTCCATTGGGAAAAGATTCAATCAGTGACAATTATCCCCATGCTATTATCTCCATGGAACTTCGTCTTGATAATTATTATACTGGATTAATTCTCAGAGAAAATAGGTGGCGTTATTTATGGATCTTTAAAAACTTCATAATAGTTATGTCCTCGGATCAGTGTCACACAATGGCTCTCCACAATTACTGGCGCTGAACTTAGTGATTATCTTTTCCCTGTTTCATCGTGCCACCTTCTTGGAAACCACATACTAAAGATAATATTGTTGTAATTTTAAAGCATGTTTCCGAATAAGCATTTTGCAATAAATCCCAACGAAAACGGTTACGTCATTGTATCTTTTTTGTTGAATCAGCTGTGAGTTCATACATGACCATACAAGTGTGAACGAGGTCAGTTGAAAAAACACAGTTTTAGCATGAATTGGTCTTGTGCTTTGCTGAGATAATATTTTTAGTACCGGAAAGTTATGTCCCGATTTTTGTTAGGAATAATAATTGAAAGAAATATTACTCAGAAATCTTTATTGCTCAACAAGATAGTCACCATCATTATATATAACTTTTGTCCATCTACTTCGGAGCATTTTAATCCCCCTTTCAAAAAAAAATAACATCTCTGGAAGAAATAAAGGAATTAAATTCTATTTCAACCTTGTCAACATTTGTGAATCTTTTTTCGACGATGAAATGATTTAAAGAACGGAATAAGTAAAAATCTGATGGAGCAAGGTCTGGCGAGTATGGTGGCTGAGGAAGAACTTCTCAACTTGAGGACCTTATTTTTCTTGAGTTTGTTTGGCAGAATAAGGTCTAACGTTATCGTGTTGCAAAATAACTCCTTTCCTGTTCACTAGAGCAGAACATTTTTTATGCAACAATGCATTTAAACGTTCGAGTTGCTGACAGTAAAGGTCTGCAGTTGCAGTTCTTTCTTGCTCCAATAACTCAAAGTTAAAGAAAAGAAAAGAAAAGGGAAGAAAAAAGGACAGGACTTTCCGGTAACCCTAATAATTGGTTAATGACAGACTGCCTCTAGTATAATTTTTGCACGATTTGACTTGCCAGACTTGTTCGGTTTAGTTGGTGGAAACAAAATCGTGTTGATGGGAGTAAAATAATTCGAGCTAATTGTGACAGTTCAAACGTAGTGTAGGATTAGCACAGTATTTACTTATATGTGACTTCGGCGGCATGGGACTTCGGTATTGAACCAAGAATGGGCCAAACGGCTCGTTCCTATTGCCTTATTCTATTCTATTCTATATATATATATATATATATATATATATATATATATATATATATATATATATATATATATATATGTATATATATATATATAAATATATATATTCTGAAACCCTTTAGGCATAGTAAAAAGTTCAGCTAAAACTTGTTCTTGTTCGCGTAGTAAAGAACTCATAAAAATCAGATTTTACTTCAGAGTTTTAGGATAAGTGCTAGCTCGACGCCACAGTAACGAAGGTAAAAAGAAGAAGTTTCGGAAGCTTATATTTTTCATTCGAGGGGAATTTTATAATAGTGGCCATGTAATTAATCTTTGACTCGCTTACTCAATCACGACTTACGTGATGCGTGGCTATTTTTTCAGATTCAATTTCTGAGCAACCTCACAATAAGCATAGATCCAAAGTAGGTATCGCAATGAAGATTCCTGTGAACGAATTCCGAATACGTAATTAAGTGCAAGGCTTCACTGATCACAGTTTTTTAGATACCACGAATTTTAGTTTCGGCATTTCATAACGCGCTTCATTGAGTATCGTTTTTAATTAACAACACTTTGTATTCATTCGGATTTTCATATCGTATTTCAATCTGTTTTCAAATTTTGAATTTCACTCTGTATTCTGTTTCATTTTTATATTTTATCTCGTATGTTACATGGTCTATATTTCACTTGAGTTAGGGATTTTTCTATATTATCAACTGCACTCAAGTTGGAGAGAGCCTAGCTACATAACTTTATGGTTGGTTTATTTAGGGAAAAATTTTCTATGAATTATATTTTTTATGAACCATTTTTTATTTTTCTTCTATGAAAAAATGAAATTCCGTTTCTTACTGTCTCATCATTATTTTCCTGTTTTCTCATGAGCGTGATATAGCACTGCATGGACTACACGTACTGGTGTATTTTGTCAAAAAAGGTATTTTATCCATGACAGGAAACCTTGACATAGTGGTTCGGGCCTAAATTTCAATTCTGGATCGCCCGGTCGAAGTGGCTTTCCATGTTGTACGTTGTGAGGCCTTTCATTCAGCTTGGAATGTCAAAGAAGAATACGCCTTTGATGTAACTCAGGTGTTTGAAATGAAGGTAGCGATACGAGGAGCCAGCATTTGCGGCTTGTTGGTTTTATGGTGAAGACTTTATTCATAATACACGCCCTCAGCCAACAACTTGTGCGTTAGCAATGAAATCCACGAAGGAACTAAAGCAGACGAAGGAGGTAGTTTGAGAGCAGCAAACGTATAAGCACAAACTATTGCCGACTACTTTACGACTCTAGATTGTAAAGTTTTGAATAGATTCAAAACGATAAATACAATATGAACATTTCAGTATCCTTGCTATGGAATGTAACATTTATGTATTTGAAAGTTATTATTGAAATTGAAAATAATAAGCAGACATTTTTGACCGAGTTTTATATTTCCTACAGCTGCATATGTAAGTTTCAGAGACAAATTATTTTAATAACTTGCGCAATAATAACCATGTGAGATTTAAACATTGTTCATGATGATTATTTCTAATAAATTATCATGATTACACAGCACACAATTTTACAGCTGAGGTGGGTTGGACTACAACACGTACTTCTAGGTGAGCTGAGGTGGGTTGGACTACAACACATACTTGTAGGTGAGCTGAGGTGGGTTGGACTACAACACGTACTTGTAGGTGAGCTGAGGTGGGTTGGACTACAACACATACTTGTAGGTGAGCTGAGGTGGGTTGAACTACAACACATACTTGTAGGTGAGCTGAGGTGGGTTGAACTACAACACATACTTGTAGGTGAGCTGAGGTGGGTTGAACTACAACACATACTTGTAGGTGAGCTGAGGTGGGTTAGCCTCGGCCTGGCACACAAAGTGGGCATCGTCTCCCTCCACGAGGCGGGGTGGGTGGGCGCTGACGTGGACTTCAGGGGCGAACTGAACCCGAATTCGGGCTGATCTGAACCCAGGAAGACAGGAAAAAATTGTACATTGAAGCATGAACAAGTCTTTGACTCGAGCTGACCTGAATCCACGAAAGGGAAGTTGGAAATTGATCTTGTAGCGTGAGCCAGTTTTTGACCTGAATCCGGGCTAATCTGAGACTACGAAGGGGATGTGAAATTGTTCATTGAACCATGAACTAATCTTTGATTTGGACCCGGCATAACCTGAACTTGAGCAGGAAAGTACATAGAAATGTATATTGAACTATGAACCAATCTTTGATCAGACCTAAACGAACATCAAGACATGAACCTGCAAAGAAGTAAAAATTGTATATAATGCCACTATTGCAGTTGCAACCAATTGAACTCAAGAACAGGAAGCAAAAATTGTACATACAATGTAGTTCTATAAAATGTATTGTCTCTTAACAAACGTTAGACCTTAATGTGCACAGACTTTATGTGAAGATACAAAAGTTGAAATTTCATTCTATTGAAATATGGTGAAGAGGCCACGTAAAAAGTGTAAATGTAAACGAAACTTAACTGTCAATTATGTCTCTCTAAATCCAAGAGAATTAATTACAAAGCTGCATTATTGAGTGTAATTTTTAAATAATAAATCAGGAAAATGAAACAAAATAGGTAAAAAAATTCCATCTGCATTGGCTTTGATTGAGAAATTAAGAAACTGTCATTTGGTCAAAAATACGCATATATGTAACATTCTATTATGATTGATTTCAACTAAAGACGAATTATCCCAGAATAATTAGTACGAATAAACCGAGGAATGCAGACCTGGGAATGTTGGGAGACAGAGAATCGTCGAATGCTGAAACCTGACCAGCGCTGGGATGCTAAAAAAAGAAAATCCAAATCGAAAGCTCACCTGAACGATGATTCGATTCGACCGTAACTAAGGGGAACGAATATTTGAAATGGAAGCTCTACTTTGAATCAACAGAAAATTCTCAAATCAAACTGAATTCATAAAGTTGTTTCATAAATTTGAAAAGAAGAGAAAAATATTCTATGAGAGATATAGAGGGAGAAAATTGAATCAATTTATAGACGAAAAAATTCACATACGCTCGGAATAACGTCTCAAATTACAAATATTACATTATTTGTCATAACTCATAATATTTGGGTCATGAATTGCGAATATTTCGGTATAAATGTCAACAGCCTTGTTTGTTTCACGAATCCAAGTAGGTAATAAACATCACAAAAACAGCAGTTTCTTGTTTCAATTCAGCTTACTTATTGTTGAACATAAGTTATTTTATCTTCCCTTGTTAAAATTTGTCATTACACGAGTGATGCAGGAAAACTCACAATAGTTACTTCTTTTTCCTGAATTGTGCTTACCCAAAATATTCCAACTAACTAGAAGACTTACATCTTTAATCTAGATGTGTATTTTTTTATTAATCACCGTAGCGACCATATGGTATCCTACAAATAAAATGTTCTCAAAACTGACTGAGCGATCTGGTTTATTTTTTTAGCGACTTTTCTTGGTTTCTTTCTGGCCTCTTTCCTGTGATGAGTGACTATGCAAAGACGATAACGTGTAAATCTATGATGTTTAATTTTCCTCTGACCTGGATATGGGTGACGTGAGAGCCTGGTGGGAGGTGATACAGGTGATGGTGCTATTATCGTGTGTCCTGCGTGGCACAAAGGTGAGGGTGGATGTCACCACAGATCTTTTGTTGTCGTCCATAAGTTCCATGGAGGTGACTGCTCCTAGACCGAGAGGTTCACGGGGATGTCGGTCATCTATCCATTGAATCTGTAACAGCAGAGGCTAACCTAAATATCTTCCTGGCCTCGTGCTTAGTGATCGATTTATCCATCACAGCCAGGTAATAGTGGCGAGTAGGTCATTTATCTTTACTCATTGAAATCAAGGTTTCGGGAGATGAGAACACTGAAGAAGCATTCTTCGAAAGCCTAATATTTTCCCGTACACGTAGTAACAACTAACGTATGTATACTATTATAACCTAAAACTGTGGATAAAGGTAAAGAAAAATGACATTTCCAATTTTAGACAAGCGCTTTCATCGTGAGGGTAGTTCATCACTCTAAGTAGACATAAGAATTCTGACCGTACAGGTTAATGTAAACACACATGTCGCAGGTTTTTGATGACTATCAATGAACCTGGTTGAGGTAAAAACCAAAATAAAATCTGAACTGGTTTTTTATTCATTGTTGAATTTTTATCAACACATTTTTCGTATAAACACATTGTTACAAAAGCCTTACTTTGATTAGACAATACAAGGTTTTCTATGGATCTATGATAATTTAAATAATCTCATGGTCTTACATACAATAATGAAGGGCCTTACCTCAGGAGGAGGTCTACCGCCCCGACTGGTACACTTGAGGGTAGCGTCCAGACCCGTCGTGGTCTGCAGCTCTGCAGGCTCTACGAGGGGAGGGTCTGGCGGCACGTAGACCGTCAGCTGCACTTCTTCAGACCTGCATTAGACCCCACCAAGAATTTTTCAATTATTACACGTATACGAGTTTATCGTAGACGTGCACCAATACCAAGCTAACAGAGAAAATATTGTTTAGCATAATTTTTAAGAAACTAAAAGTAATGGAACATAATTTAAGCAGCAGGTGCAATTTTCCAGTTGTTTTAGATTTACAATGAAAGAATTGCAGCATTACTTGAGTTACCTTACCTTAATGTCACGTCTGAATGACGAAAGTTGTTCAACTGCTTTGTACACAACAGGTCTCAGTAGAAATAATTTACAAAAAGACGCGGTTGAAGTCTAAGCACAATAACATTGAAGAAGAATGAACATCCCTCACGTACTAATTTTTTCTATTTTCATGACCTGATTCGAATAATATCACAAGATGTATCTTAAACTAATAAACTGTATTGTTTTTTTGTATTTGGAACAGTCGTAATGAGTAGCTATAGCTAAAGAATAATTCCAATACAAACACTACAATTTCGGGTGAAAAACGACTCTTGACAGATTAATTTATGGCTTTCTTTTGTAAAACGATTTTTATCCCAAATTTACATCTAGTAAAATTACATTCTATAAAATATTTCTCATCAAAAGTCTTGCCACCGTCTGTACTTAAATGGGTAGAATTAATTAGTATATTCTTATGCCTAGAAATTTGTTGGCGAAAAAGTGTACATTTAATTTTGTTAATGAAAGTAATTATTTTTCTGTTTTTCACCGTTTATATTGAAAGATATTGATATTTTCAAAGTTATAGCATTCAATTTAGCAATACTGTTGAATTATCAGCTTACTATGTAGCTCAACAAATACAAATACAGACTCTGAGACCAGGGTTCTGGTTCATTTTGTATGAGTGGGATTTGAATTGTACAATCTTAAATGCAGTTTTGTGCTCATGTTTGTGAGCTTTGCTTCCTTCCTTTCTTCTTTGAAACTTTAGCTCACTCATGATTGAGAGACGCATAAAATAATTATTTTGCACTTTATCCTTATTTCTCTTAGTTCTAAGCACCTGAGTTCGATTACAGTTTAAAATAATATTCTGTTGTAATTTCCGAGTACAAATTATGTCTCAATGTCAGTGTTGTGTGTCATCACCAACGTAGCATTTCGTTCACTTCATTTCATGTACCCTTGGGTGCGGCAATATAGACTGAAACATTTAAAGTTTTAATTCGAGCAAAAACAAGTACGCACAGAAAAATATGTTTTGATCTTCAAAATGAAACTATGATGCCATTATGTGTTCTTTTCTACTATATCTCTCATTACATATTTTTGTTATTTCGTTCATTTACAAGTGTGTCACATCATTTTGTAGTCTCCTGTCTTAGGATTTGCAGTGAGTGGAAGACAGAGATTGCTTCTAAGAGAGTAATTGTTATTTTTAAACAAACCTCAACCTGTCAGAAAACTTGCATGAATTATTTTTCGGCATTAAAAAATAAAATTGATTGGCTCAGGTGCAAGCTTCAACATTCATTTACATGTTTGAGTGTGCACCGCGTGCTTTGGATTCATTTTATGACAATAATTTAACTTTTTCGAACCTGATGCCGGGCACACCATCACTGGCGGAGACCTGACATTGGAAGAAACCATCGTCCTCCAACTGTACGGGCTGGATTCGAAGGCTAAAATCTCCTGCAGAAAAAGAAATTACTTCATAAAGAACAGAATTACAACCTCAGCTGAAAAGAAATCAATTGTGTCACTCATTTTCTTTGGCCTGTTGCTGCTAACTCCTAGGAAAAACGGCAATAAAATTTCAAGTTCAGTTGGACCAACAGAGAATATACACGTGTGCCTCAGGCAACTTAAAAATAAGCGGGAGGAGCAATTCATTTTGAAGGCAACAAATATAAGAGTTTGAATCAATAACGAAAACAAATCAAGTTTCTAGAAGCACCTACTGCACTCATATGAAGCGTGCATCATGATATCATCGTCACAAAACGAAAAGAGGGTCTTGATTGACCTTTGCCTTAAACTTACGGATTAATTGTAGAATGGTGATCTAAAAGTATTTAATCGAATTTAAATACATATTATACTGCTGGAAACTGATAATTTTATTTGTTTGTGTGCTTTGAGTTATTCACCATCAAAATTATTTCTCAAATATTTTTAATATGACATTTTAATACCATAATTCCATAACTGGAACTAAGCATAAACGGTGAAATAGCATTTGGGGCCTTCAACGAGTTTTCGTTCCATTAAATCATCGAATACACTTAATCTGTAGAACATGCATTTCAATTTTCATTTGACACTCGGGGGCTTAAGGTTTACCTAGGTTTAATCTTAACGAGCTTCAAAGCCATAAACTGATTCCAGGTATCTTCAATTAATGAAATTGGCTAATGCGTACTCGTACGATACACGGATTGTGACTAGCGAAATCCAGCAAAACGGTGTTGGGATTTCGCAACCGACCTTCATCGTCAGAGCCTATCATGCTGTAGCGGGCAAATCCGTACAATCTTCTCTCGTTGCCGAGACCAAAGCCGTCTTTGGTCCACTGTAAGTGTCCCACTTTGTTCATGACTCTGTTGGAAGGGCAGACCGTTGTTAGGAAACTTAAACACTTGAACACTACTGTTCAATCCTTGAAATATGAGAACGTGTGGTACACAGTGATGGCAACGAAAAAATTAGCAGATTATGTGATAATTCAGGTTTGCCATATAAACATGTACTACAAGCAGTAACTCATTACGAAGCTACTGAACGAGAGACCCTTGTAAGTGATCAAAATATAGACAAATTTTCCATGTAGACGGAATACTAATACAGCGATGTTGCAAGGTCTTTACAGATTATGAAGTATGAAATATAAAAGCAATATGAACAAAACACAAGTGAAAAATAAAAATGAAAATTAAACACCAAATGTTTGGTGTAGAAATGGTCTCCTGGCCATTCACAATGCGAAATCAGTTTACTGGTAAAGTCTCTCAATATCAGTTAATCCCTAAAGAGGAATATAATTATGTTCAAGTACTCGGAAAAAAGCTTATTGCTTAATAAAATTCAAATTATGAGCTAAAATTTTGCAGAAATTATTTTTAACAAACACAATGTTTTGTGCTCAATGTTGGATAAACAAAAGATAAATTATGTCAAACAGGAAGCTGAAAAATAATGATAACAAAAAAATGATCAAGTCCAATGAATGACGAAATTTGAGTTAAGGTAATGGAAATAACAAGAGGTAAGAGAAATAAACACAAAAAGAAAGGAAAGTCAAATCCTCAAGCTTGCAACGATCAGGGCAGACGAACACAGCGGCTTAGAGTCTGTGAATAAAAATACGAAAAAAATAGAATGAAGACGATCATCACCTGCAGGGAAGCACAACGGTGGAGCCAAGGACAGCGGTCTGGGGAGCGGGTTCAGTGGCAAACCTTTGGAGCCCTGATGAGTCGAAGCTTTCCACCGCTGATCCGCCCATGCCGGGGCCCAGTCGACTGTCGTGCACGACAACTGAAGAATAAACAGCGCCTCGTTTCCTGTGTCTATGAGGCGTGGGCCCTGAATGACGACCAGACGCTGCACGTGAGGTGCGTGAGGGATGGTGCTTGTGAATGCAATGTTGGGATTGAGAATTATTTTTCGAAAACGACTTCGGGGGATTGCGATGGCTGGATTGCTGGTCACGAGCTTTGGGTGTTCGAGATAGTGTGTTTGATGATGAGCTATTACGAAGTGTTGGTATTAAAATGGAACTGTGCAAATTCATCCTGCTTGTGTCTGCAGAGAATTTATTTGAAGCTCTAATGATAGTTTTACCTGAGTAAAAATTTTCTTGTAAAACGTCTGTACCACTGTTGTATAATTCGTGAATTTCAGTACCCTTAGAAATCGGCTGAAGAGTTGTAGGGTATAAGATTTTTAAAAAAGATTCAGGTTCTGTAACTGTATACTTTTCAGAACTTTCAGTAGCGAATAAATAATTTCTGTCCAAACAAACTGCTCCGGTACAAAGTTTTGAGTGCTCGTAGCCAACATTGAATGAGTTTCCTAGAGCAGTTGCTCTTTTCCGAGCTATGGAAAAGTCTTCCGAGGAGGGCGACTTAACAAATGACTCAAGTGAATTATCATGACTTCCACTATTGTCTTCAAGGCTTGCCATCCAGAGTTTTGCTAAACTGGCTCCTGAAAAAGAAGCATTGACGTCTGTACTCGAAAGAGCGGGAAGAGCTGTGCTGGAGACGCTGATAGTCTCTTCAGAAAGAACTTGGTCCGGGCCATGCGCTTGAAAGGAGCTGGAATTAGCTTCGTCGAAGCTATTTCCTGGATTTTTGGTGCTTGCGTCATTGAGATCGATTTCCTGTAAATTTGTTTCTCCTTTCAGCTGTTCTTTTCTCACAATATCATCTGAGATTCCAAACATCTGTTTTCTGGCATATGTTGCAGATAGATTCCAAGTTGCTGGTGAAGAAGTAGTGGTGTACACTTTCTGCATTAAGAAAACATTTGGAAATGGACTTGTTGGCTTAAGTGCATTGGTTTCAGGTAACTTCCTTCTAGCTATTATATCAGATGCGCACTTTTTCTTTGAGTGAATTTTTTCGAATTCACGCAAGTGATCATTGATGTGAGAACTGGCTGCAACGAGAATATTTTTTTGATGTTTCTTTTTTATATTAGATCTGCTTTTAAATTTCCGATATTTATATTGGCTGAATAGTTTTCTTCTATGATCTATCACATTCTGTAGCGTGGGCGCTTGTTTAATTTTTTTCCTATTTATCAGCGTGTGGAAAAAGTTCCTAATTTCACTAAATGAGAGTTTCCACTTAAAAACATCGGTTGATTGTCGTGTTTGAATTGCAGAGTTCTTATTTTTGCTGTTTGGGATGTAATTTAAGTCTTCTGTGGAAATACATACTTTCCCTGTACTACATGAAGGACTTAATGCTTGAGTATTTGTTGACTTATTTTTATACGCTCGGGCGAAAACTGTTGAATTCCCAGATATTTTTTGAGGTTTTGAAGTCCAATTTTCTTTGTTGGCCAAGAAATTCTTTCTGCTTTTAACAACGCTATGCGTGTTTTTGTGAGAGTTTTTTGAATATTCTTGAAAAATAGGCAGGTTTGTAGGAACATTTTCTGTGTTTAAGGGGAAGTTTTCTGGGCTCTGCTGGGACCAGGTGTTGCTGGGCCACGACGAGCTGTTTAGATCTGTCGCATCCTGGACAATCCATCGACCCAAGGCAAGATCCATGATCTGGATCCAGCACCAGCACGGCAGCCAGGATCGGAACAGTGCCATCTTTTCTGAAACGAAGAAATGTTCATCATCCACGAAAGGAATAAAAAATCCATTTAATAAATGTTACTAAATGTGTCCAAAATACCTAAAATCGCTAAAATATTTCGGTATCGTATGCAAGTTTATTAGAAATAAACACACATATGACACCGTGTATGTTTTTATAGCATTTTACAAAATAACGTTTGGAATATATACTCAACAAATCTGGAGTACAGATGAGTTGGTTGAAGCATTTTTTGATGTTTTGCAGGGAAATTTGCGTAACCTTTTTACTTTAAAGTAAAATTAGCTAGTCGCAGTTATGAAATAAAGCATGCGTTAAAAATCTGGACTTTTAATCTGAAAAGACAGAGCGTCAAGTTTGCAGCTGATCACCTTATAATTTCTAATTTGATATGTAAACCACTCTTTTGTGCTTAGAAAATAGGCCGTCACTCTTGAAACAAACCATATGGCAAATATATCTAACGTCAAAAAAATTTAAACGAAAACTTACTCTCATTCATTTTTTACTGTTTTAGGATTCATTTCCGTGTCACACATGTGATGCAAAAGCTGAAGATGCACGCATACGAACAGCTCAGACCTGATCTGCCCACAAAGATTACGAGCTAACAACAGCGCTAAAACCCACTCCTGGAATGCTTGTAATTAACTGCGCTTGAGAACTAATTAAATATTTCCCTTTAATCAGTGACAGAACTTCTAAAACCCAAGCGAAGGCTGGGTGTGTTTTTTTGCACGTAATTTGGAGCTTTAGGAGGACTTGTTGCAACTCGAGAGGGGTAATTAAAACTTGCGTCACTATCGTTTTAGTAGCAAAGCTCGAGTCTTCTCAGGGGCCCCTGACGAGGGCGCTCCGTGCAACAGATTGGCGATGGGGACATGCTGCTCCCCCACTTGCTTATTCGAGGGCAGATCTACCTCGAACTCAAGGGTGGACCTCGAAATGAACGTGAGCCTTGATATGAAGTGGCATTTGACTCGAGGAGCAGAGACGTAGGTTGTGAGACGAGGGCTTCTGGGGTCCAGAAAAAGAGTCAGGTAACGGAAAATATCGGGGAAATTCAGTCAGAATATTAGGAATATTTTACTTAAGTGAGGAATAGAGAGAGACTTTCAAACAACGGGAATTGACCTCACGAAATATAATGGCAAAGTATTATAGAAATGTCGAAAAGTAGTCTGTAAGAGTGAAAAAGGAAGATAAATACTACTGGCATTTCATTTATTAACGATCTCAGAAAAAAAACTTAAATGTGAAAATTTCCAGTGTGACTTTAAAATTAAAAATAATAAAAAACGGCTTTGAAGTTATTAAAGAACATGCACCATTTGTACATATACGTTAACCAATAAAGTTTGTGTGGAATGACCTTTACATCTTAAATGAAAAAGGAAATGAAGCACCTGGAATTTAGGAAGGAGTGAATAAACTGCTCAGACTCGGAAATGAAAAGTTTAGAAGTAAGAGCCAGAATGGGAGCAGGAGAGCCAGTGTTCCATCGCAGCGGTGCTGTGTTGCTTTACTGTCACCTTGGCTTGATGAAATGCTGCTTATGGCTTGATGCAATGTTGCTTCAGATTTAATGAAGTGCTCTTAGTGACTTGATGGAATAACATTTGTGGCCTGATTAGGTGTATCTTCTAGCTTGATAAAATGCTGCTCCTGACTTGATGAAAAGTCATTAGTGACTTGATGAAATGATATTTGTGGCCAGATTAAGTATATCTTCTAGTATAGTAATGTTACTTCTAACTTGATGAAAAGTCATTAGTAACGTGATGAGGACTTATGATTTAATGAACTACGGTTTTTGTTTTGATCAAAGCTTGCTGGTGATTTTAAGAAGTATTGTTTATTGTCAGATAAAACTTGTATGCAACTTGATAAAGTGATACTTGTAACGATGAAATGCTTGATAACGTGTAACAGCTTATGCGATTAAATGTCACTCGCAACTTCATGAAGTGTTTTTCGTGACTTATGGAAATTCATGCTTGTGACTTGATGCAGCACTGTTTGTGACATCATGAATTGAACATGTGACTGGTATATATATATTTTATTGGTTTTTATTTAATACAAAAACGTAAAAAAAGACTTTGCTGCAAAGACTTCTCTTAGACTTGCAAGGAATTGTAGTCAAGCCAACTGTGTATATCTTCAGCTGTGTATATCTTAATACAAAGCAAAATGTTGTTTGTTCGAGCATACATGCAGACATTTCGATGAGTTTCAGCATTTCTTTACAGGAAAGAGATTGCGTTATTTATTTCGAAGTGATCTCGTAAATATTACTAAGTTCATTATTTGACACTTCTATTATTTTATTATCTAGTACGTGTATTCCAGCATTTGAAGATACAAGATTTTGAAGTGTTTTTTTTCGGTATTCATCAGATTTATATTTGAATGCCAATGATCTGATACTTAAAATCTTACAATAGATTGTTAATTTCCAGTATTTTCAAGAATATTACTGAAATACAAGATTATATAATTTCACACTGACCTCAGAGAAAATTTTCAAAGCACTTCTAGCATGTTGTTGTGCCAGAAATGTTTAAAACAACAATAAAATATTTTTCTAAACAAAAAGTGAATCAATTTTCCCCTAGTACTTCAATTTATTTTTTATTCAAATTAGCAAAGTCATCAGCTTGTGTTTTATTTTATGCTGTAACATTTTTAAGAGGTATGTTTCTTTAATTAATTAAATTTCAATCCCGAATTAAATGTTTATTGAAACGTATGTTGATGGTTTTCAACAGGAAGTGTCATAGTAAAATTGCATTCAGTGGCTTAGGCCATGGATAAAAAAGTAAATTTTAACTTACTGAGACTTTGTTTAAATTTATTGCTTCGTATATGTATATACTCCATGTCATTTTATAACCCTATCATGTGTGGGAAATGCCAGTATTCGATACTAACACTAAGCATGAAATAATAAATTTGTATGATCCCAACGTTTTATGAGAAAAAAATGAGAAAAAATTGGAAACCTTCACTATTTCCGGTCTCAAGCATACATAAAATCCAGCGACCAGCAGAGTAAGTTAAATACTGGTTTACATTTCCGTCAACTTAAATCAACAATATATCAACTCATGGTGTCATGCTCGATTTCGACGTCTTAAATGACACTAATAATAAACTCTCTTTTTGTTCTTATCAACATGGTACAACAGATTTTTATGATACAGCAGATTTTTATAGCTCCAGAAAATATTCTAATATGATAAAATAATTTTGCTCATTACGGTTGCTTAGTCGTTAAAAAGGCCATTTAGATTGCCAGTGTGAATGAAACACAGCAAATAAGTACAGAACCTTAATCACTGTACTGTCTTAATTGATTAAATGCAAAAAATTTGATGGAAAATTGAATACTAAGAGTACGGAATGTATAAGTTTGGAGTATATTCAATTTACACAACAAGGAAAACAACACTTCTGGCTTACAGCGCCATCGCGTGCCAGTCGCAAAAAGAGTAAGATGAGATTTGGTCGAAGTTGCGCGAGTTTGACATAATCCTATGAAGACATTCAGGAACCTCAAGAGGAGTTACTCACAGCCCCAGCTGGGGGGCTCATTCCCCGCGACACTTGGGAATGACTTAAGAGCTTCCTGAAATCACTGACTAACTTTCGCTAAAATTTGAATTCAATAACAATTTCCAGTCTAACCAGCTTTGCAAGAACTCTTCGTTTCCATGCAAATTATTCTAGAAATATGCGTTTGCTGGGGTGTGTTTGAATTTGTTATTTCAAAATTTTATTTCACAGACTTTGTCTCGTATTCTACGAAGAAACTTTATATATGGCTGCTGTAGAAGACGTTAATATTGGTGTTAAAACAAAACGATTGCACGATTGCCTAAAAGCATTTCTGTTTGCAAGCTGGAAGTTCTTCTAAAGACGAAGGGATGCTTTCTATGAAATATACGCACAATATTTATATCGTACAGTTCTAAAATTCCGGAAATTTGAAACTCTCAAATTTTAGATTTTCTTTGCCCTGTATTTCCGTTTGGACTAATCCAACAGAGCATCAGTTCTTTTTAGAATAATGAAAAATGTGCCATGTTTTTCATGAAGAATTTCAAGAGCAGAACATTTATGTACTCCATATTTATTGCAGTTTGTATACTTGATATTTATTTCAGTTTATCTCAGTCATTTCGACGTTGGCAGAAAAGGTGTCGACTGGCGTCAGAACCATGAATTATTGTTTATATTCAGCGTTTCAATGATAATTTGAGTGAATGGTCTCAGTCAAATGAACTAGAGAAGTAATAAATCAAGATTAATAAACACAAACGGTGCTAGGAAAACATAATCTGCTGAACTTCGCAAACCCAATATGATGTTCAGACTTATAGGTCAGAATTACAATGAGCCTAATAATAAATTAGTTTACTGGAAGGGCTTGCAAACTTGTTAGAAAGAAAACTGAGGCTCTTCATTAGGAAGCGCAGTTTGTTCGTGATGCTCAAAAAACGTTCGTCTTCTTGGAGAAGAAGAAGAAGTTGAGGCTTGTCTGGAAGTTTTTTAATTTGAGGCATCGCTATCCGTTCTGCATCCTCCATTTGACACTAGACTTGTAGGCGCTGAAGAAAAGACTTCTCTCGGGATATTTCAAATAAGAGATTTTTCAAATAGGTGATTAGTTTTGATGACATTGAAGACGAGCGAGAGCAGTGATCATGCTAACTTCATTGGTACAAATAATTTTTTTTAATTGTTGGCAGCAGGATTTGATTTTGCAGTTCACTGTGGTCGTTAAACAACTGCACAAATCCTACAAACTTGTAGTAAATATTTGTAAACTGACGCTATCGGAAGAATCGTTCAAAGCCGTTAGTGAAACTGCAGTAAAGTTGAAACAAGAAACTTAATGATATCGCTGACACAACGTGAAGAAAATAAGAAGCAACTTGAAGCTCTTCAGTTTCACATCAATCACAAATTTATAAATAAATCGACCAAGAAACTTCGGTACGGCTGTTTCATTTGTGTAATTTTTTCTATTTATTTCAAGTGTTTATTTTAATAAATTGAATTTTTTTTATGGCACTTGGTGGCCATTTTGACCGCTGTTGGAGTGAGTGATAGCTGACCCACATGAACTATGTAAGTTTTATTTTGAATAGTACAGTAGTATTATTAACATAAAATTTTACTTCTGCAACGAACACCAAATTCAACGACGAAAATGAACAATCCTGATGATGTTGGTGAATGATGCATTAAGGCAGACATGTTGGAAAGACTGATAAGCTTAGATATGCTTATGAAAGAATATCAAGCAGCCACATTTGTAATATAATGAAGCAGTTTGATAGGGGATCTGCATTATGACCAGTAAACTAATTTTAGTACCATGTACAACACTTTTGTATCATGATATAGGCGATGTATCTATTTCTACTTGTATCTTTTGTTTTCAGTCGTTTTCAGCTAACACTTAGAAGTTAGAAACCATTGGAAGAGAAGCGTAATTTTCTTTAAATGTTTCGAAATCAATCCAGAGATCTCTTAAAATCATAAGTTGGAGTACTCGTCATCGAAGATATTTTTTGCAAATATAATTTCAATAATTGAACTACCAAAGGTAACCAAATAATTCAGTGGAAAGATTACAGCAAAAAGACTTTTTGAAAACCGTCTTTTTTAACTATTAACATTAAATATTCAAGATTTGGTGTCGACTGCCTCAGAAGTGTTCGTACGACGACAGGTAATTTCCCTCAGAGATTTTGTCGACAGCGCGAGCGTCTCTGTCGGTGCCAGACGTCGACGTTGTCCACTGTTCATTTAAGTTTGTAGCACAGCATGTTGACCTTCTGTCTGCTAGGGTGCTGTGACTACGTTGGCGTGCGTGTAACTCGTAGCTGCAGACGTGCTGTGACTATGTTGGCGTACCTATAACTCGTAACTACAGACGTGCTGTGACTATGTTGGCGTGCCTATAACTCGTAGCTGCAGACGTGCTGTGGCTATGTTGGCGTGCGTGTAACTCGTAACTGCAGACGTGCTGTGACTATGTTGGCGTGCCTATTACTCGTAACTACAGACGTGCTGTGACTATGTTGGCGTGCCTATTACTCGTAACTACAGACGTGCTGTGACTATGTTGGCGCTCGAATAACTCGAAGATATTGCGAGAAGTTTAGTTGAATGGTGGTATGCACGTGCTCTGCTGTGTTACCCGACATTGGACTAGTAGTTTCACACGGAATACCTAATTTATGCATTTATTAGGCTGCTCATATACAGACATTCAGAAATTGACCATTGTAGTAGCCTAAAAGCTCAAATTTTTGTACTTCAAATCTTGTTTTTGCGTATGTTCGCTTTTTGTAATATATTACAGTATTTCAGTAAAAAATCCTTACAACTACTTCGAATTTTAACTTGGACGGTAGCTGTGGATCTGGAATTTTAAAGCAAAGAAAAGGTTTATATTTTTGATAATTTTTTGAAACGGATTTTAACTTTCCAATCTCAAGATGAGTAGTTTTTTTACAAACCCTGAAACAAATAATTAACATAGTGTAATTTACGATTAGTGCCTTCTTCGTTGGTAATGTGAAATTAAACAATTTATGGTCATAACTTTCAAGCCCTACTGCAATATACGAGTATATGATAACTTGACAGCAACTACAACTCAATGTCTCTGATAACAACGCCTACAACTCATACAAGAAGGAAACATGGAAACACTGATGCGTTCGTTGGTTGTCCTACAGCTGGATCCTGATGTCCCATGCTACATCTTCATGCTGCACAGTCAACACTTACTGTATTTTCATGCTACGCAGTCAACACTGACAGTATCTTCATGCTGCACAGTCAACACCTACTGTATTTTCATGCTGCACAGTCAACACTTACTGTATTTTCATGCTACGCAGTCAACACTCACGGTATTTTCATGCTCCACAGTCAACACTGACTGTATCTTCATGATACACAGTTAACACTGACTGTTTCTTCATGCTGCACAGTCAACACTGACAAGATCTCCAAGCTACCAAGTCACTCAGCACTGTCGGTGGAATCATGTTACATATTCAACACAGACAATTTATCTCTTCAACAATTCATTCAACACTGCTGGTTATCAAATAAAAGATAGTCACATCACTTAGCCACTATCTTTTCTCGCGCTGTACTTTTTACGTGCTAACTATTAAACTGGATTTATTATTGAAATTTACGTGTACCACGCTGCCTGACATATAACGCGTGTTCACTCGTAGAACACGCTTGTTTACTCGCACAATCTATGAAATCTGCTCGCGTGTTCTACTCGTACAACACCGCGTGGGATCTACGTGCGTGTTCTACTCGTACAACGCCGCGTAGAATCTACACACGTGTTAACTCGGACAACACCGCGTGGAATCTTTGAGATCTCCGCTCTCCATGCGGTCTCTAGCAGCCGAGATGCTTGCCGATAGAGGGTCGCAAAACACATTTTTACGGTTTTTATGGGCAAACCACCAGTCGTAAAGCTATATTTGCCTCAGGTTTACAGCAACAGCCACGCGAAAATCGGATATAAAACTTAATGTTTCTCTTGCTGTTCGAAAAATTGTATTGGCACTGAAATGAGTTTACCATAAATAGTCCATAAAAATAATGCTTTTTAATGCATAGCAGTATCGTGGAATGAATCATGTCGGCGAAGAAATGCGATTTGACGATCCGTTGCAGTGTGTTTAGCTGAACGCTATTTTCCTGCACGATTGCGTTTTTGAGTTCACAGTTTTCTCATTGCGTTTTTGAATTCACAGTTTTCTCATTGCATTTTTGAGTTCACAGTTTTCTCAATACATTTTTGAGTTCACAGTTTTCTCATTGCGTTTTTGAGTTCACAGTTTTCTCATTGCGTTTTTGAGTTCACAGTTTTCTCATTGCGTTTTTGAGTTCACAGTTTTCTCATTGCGTTTTTGAGTTCACATTTTCTCATTGCGTTTTTGAGTTCACAGTTTTCTGATTGCGTTTTTGAATTTACAGTTTTTTCATTGCAGATTAAGTTGACAGTTTTCTCATTGAATTTTTGAGTTTACAATTTTTTCATCGTGTTTTTGAATGTACAGTTTTTTCATTGCATATTAGAGTTGACTGTGTTCTCTTTGCGTTTTTGAGATTACAGTTTTCTCATTGTAAACTCATGCTCATTGAGTTTACACTTTGTAGACGCTGCCGTATGACAAAGAGAGTTTGTGTCTTATCGTGTCACAAAAGGCTCGTAGTGTATGTCATTAACACAACAACACTACAGGTTCGGAACAAATTTTGCAGTTCGCCTCGGAATAGCAGCAATGATCCACTCAATGCTTTTGATATCATCAAAATACTTTAAAACTTTAGGACTATACCAAGAAGTAGATTTTGTCTAGTGCGTTATTATTCAAAATAAAATAAAAAGTTTGGTTTTGAATAAAATTGATAATTATTCCCTGAAACAAATTTATTAATTTAGTCATTGTTATATGCTATTCTCAACAACAAATTCCAATGAAAAAAGTGAAATTTGTTTTTACTTTCTTCTTCCGCTTGCTAAAATTATTTGCTACAAACTGCTACAACAAAAAAATTCATCTCAAACCTTCCTTCATGAAGGGAAAATTACGCAAAGGCAAAATTTAGTTGTAGGTGTTTTGAGTACCATCCCTGGTATTAAAATTCCAGTGTGTACTTCACGCACTGTTATGCTAAATGGTTGCCTACTTTTATGTAGAACTTAATTGTTTATTGTACGTCGGACTGCATCCATTATGTTCGAGTTCAAAAAATTATTGTGTTTTATGGTAACAATCTTTATGTCAAGGTAAATATTTTCTTTCTCTTCGAAGTTATGGAAAGGTAAATGACAGCAATCATGTTTGTATGAATACACTGGAAATATATAATCTTACTTTTAGGTAAAGGTAAATTGTTTGTGTATCCTGCAATTTTCAAAGGATTGTTGATTAGAGAGGGTTGAGTGTTCAATTGAGGGAGCGTTGATTGCTTCATGAGCGTTGATTGAGGGAGCGTTGATGACTTCATAAGCGTTGATTGAGGGAACGTTGATGAATTCATGAGCGTTAATTGAGGGTCGATTGTTATTGCTTGACCATCCCTATTTATGGTGTCTTGTTGATGACGTTGAGGAGGAGCATCAAGTACATATGCTCATGTTCAACAGACTCTCAGGTCTAAACTTGCCTCATTCGTGCACTGACAGAGATTTGAAGCAGCCTTGGTCCCACCAACAATTTCACTAATCTGATTCACTTGCTAAATCAAGCATTCTCCCTCTCTCTCGACTTGCAGTGGCAGCGCTAGTGGAGTGTGAGGAGCAGGTAAAACTGGCTGCACAGGAGTTGCTAGTGGAGTGTGAGGAGCAGATAAAACTGGCTGCACAGGAGTTGCTAGTGGAGTGTGAGGAGCAGGTAAAACTGGCTGCACAGGAGTTGCTAGTGGAGTGTGAGGAGCAGGTAAAACTGGCTGCACAGGAGTTGCTAGTGGAGTGTGAGGAGCAGGTAAAACTGGCTGCACAGGAGTTGCGAGTGCTGGAAGCACTGGTGGAAGAACTGCATGTGTTGAAAGAGCTAATGAAGGAAATGTATTGGCTGGAAATAACGATAAAGAGACCTAATGTATCAGAAACAACTTTTAGTCTGATAATACATAATAGCAGGACCCGTAGAAATTCCACGGGATGAGAAATATATTGGTCCATTTCTTCTAATGTGCTGTCTTTGCAATCGATTTCGCTTTAAATGGTTAACTTCATCAGGATTCATATTTTCAATTCTCGTCCTATATCTCTCTCTCTTTGGTTATGATGATAATTCATTCTGTCTTCTTCATTCATGTTCTGTTCTCTTTACTGAAATAAATTTCTCTGCCGCTCAAGGCACTGTGCCCGCTGTTCCTCATCCATATTTTCCCTCCTTTGCCGGGATAAATTTCTTTGCTGCTGGAGGTATTGTGTCCGCTGTTCTTCGTTCATATTTTCCTTTCTTTGTTGTGATAAATTCCTTTGCTGCTCGCGGTACTCTTCACGTCGTGCATCGTTCATTGCAGCTCGCCTCATTTACTGACGTTGTCTCTCCCTCTCAAGGATTTCCTGCCATTGTTCATTCCTTATTCTCTGCTGTAAAGTCTCATTCTATCGTGAGCAGCTTCCAATCTTCGCTCCATTGTGACAGTTTTTTATGTAAGTTATGATTCTTTGATTAAATATATGTCTTTACAATTAGAAGACGTTTATATAAAATGTCAAACATATCTATGCATGTAAAGGCCATCTTTTAATGCTACACTGTAGAATTCGGTAGCTATGATAGTGCAAACTCAACGAAAGCGTAACGTACTAACTAACTAAGGGAGGAACAAGAGGAATTATAATAAGATAATAAATTGGAACAAGCATGAATTAATATTTTCATGGCTGAGTTCTTGATCATTACAGTGAAGGTTCAAGTGTCTTGAAAAAAGTTTTAATCCCTAGTGGCACAAACTTGCTTGAACGTTCCTACACTTCAGACAACTATTGTAACTTCTCCAACTGTTCAGACGACTATTAGAATTAGGTTATCCTATTCGTTGCACTGAAATTCCCTCAGAACGAGTGGGAATTAACAAGGTTCTGCACTCAGTGAAGATTAACTCAAGCAACTCAAGTCGTCTAATGAGGTCATTTGCAGCATGTCAGCGTTCGGAGAGCTGGTCTAGATGATCCGTCACCACAACAATCTTGCTGGAATCCTGGTAGTAATTTCCGTGGCGTAAGTCATCAAACACACGATGGAATCGTTGCAGTTGCTTTCGTGGAGTTGGTTCTCTAATTAAACCCTTCAAACACATGAGAGAGTTTAATTGTAAGAATGTTTCACGTTACTTGCTTCCAAGTTTGCTAGAAAAGCAGCATTTGACTCTCAGAATCTTGGTAAAAATTAAAGATTTCATGATCTCACTTATTTGAATCTAGAGCTTTAAATTCTGTAATCCTAATTTTTTCATCGTAATCCTTATTCAATTTAAGCTCCCACGCTTGAGTAATCTTAATGATATTCAGCAGGATCAGTAGCCTTCCCTTTCGTTTTTATACTTCTGAATGTCCCCTATACCCCGTGTAGTTACCTCAATTATTATGTATCTAATGTGTGCTACAATTTAAAATGATTTCCATCCCTACATCACCAGAGGATTACATCACAATTCTTCTTTTTCTATCACGGGTTTTGAATTATATAGACTTTTTAGTAAAATATTATGAATATTCTCGTTTCACATATAAATTTATTCAATGCTTCATATGCAGATGTAAAATTGCATAATTTGCATAATACGTTGAAGAAGAAAAACTTGTAAAAAAATCCTTTTCGAGGACAAAGTTCTACTCAACGATAGTTTCAAATGAAAAATTACTCGAAAGAGAGATTGCATTTGCCTTTGTTTCACTACGATATTGAATTTTTCATTGAATGCCAGAAGTTGGGCCTCCACTTTCTTCCTTAATTTTTTCAGTTAAATGAAAGCATAGTTGTAGAATAGCTAGTACATTTATTCTATCTTACAAAAAACAAAATTTTTCAAATAGATTGGCACCATTCCTCTACAATATGAGAAAATAAGTCCAAAGGAACTGAAAAATCATATTCCCTGTCGTGATGTGCTTCAGTGTACCATGTACGGGAATATGTGTGTGTGAGCTTAAATAAAAAGAATCTGAATAAAAAGCGTGAGGATGAATAAACAGCGTATGAAAAACAAGCGTGAAGATGAATAAAGAGAGAGTGAATAACACGTGTGCAAATATATTAAAGGTGTGTAAAGATGAGCAACACACGTAGGAAAAATATACAGCGTGTGAATAACACACGCGGGAATAAGTGCTCGTAAATAGCGTTTGAATAACACGTGAAGGAATTGAAAAAAATCGAAACAGTAGCTTATACAAAAATTAATACAGAGTGCGTGCGAATTAATTTACACATATAAGAGAAACATGGGCTCAACACTTCAAAGAAGTAAATTCTACTTCTGCTTGCTCTGCGACTCACAGCAAATACTCAGTGTTTAAATTTGTCTCAATGTGAGATGCTCCTGTCCCACACACATTGTCTTGCATGAATAAATTAGTGACGTGTCAATGCTATCAATTTCAGAACAGTAAAGGCACAGGAATTAAAAAAAGCTTTTGCAGCTTTATCTTCCCAGTCTAAGAACGTATTTCTGGCAGTAATTTTTGGAATCTCGCATTTAGTTTTTTTTAATAGAGTTGAACCTCTAAAGTTCTAAAAAATGTGGCCTTGAGCTTGACATCTCTATCAACGTATAAATATTTACAATATACATCAATTGCGCCTGATGGAGATGGGAAGGGCTCTTTAAAAAAATGTTGAATTACGAATTATCTAGGGACGAGTTTACTGAATTGGCTGTGCTACTTTATAACAAGCTAAGAAAAACACACTCTTTTTGTATAGAGTACATGCAAACCCAGCAAGACTCTCGGAGGTGAAGGTAAGTACGTTAGTTTTGACTCGGCATTCACATTCATTTTGCTCAAACATTTACATTTATTCGCTTGTTTGTACGAGGCATCAATACATATTTTTCTATGCAGAATGTTACTGTTTGAATTGATGCCGTACTTGCTACCGAATATCGTACCTGGTAGATGTTTAAAGAAAGTACTTTTCCAACTATTTGTCTGGCTAATGTCTATGAATATATTAAAACTTTTACCTTAGAACATACATATCGAATTAAAAGAAAAGCTTTGCTCCCGACCAAATGTTCAGAGGAACGTTGAGATCAAGTAAACACAGTCTTGTTCCAACATTTTAATTTATAGTCTACCCAACACTAAGACGTGCTCAATTTAAACGCACCATTTGAAGAAATCATTTCATCTACGCGTTTGAGAACGATTTGGGGATGCAGTAAAATATTTTACCTCTTCTTGCTTTTTGGCATTATTCTAGGAACATTTAATGGTCTTTCAGACTCGCTATCCAGCGATTACAGTCACTCGGAGCTCTGAGACAGATCGGACATTTAGTTCTCGAAGGTAAGGAGCTTACAGAACCCTTAATGAAAGCTTTAATATATATATATATATGTAAGATGAGTGCTTTTCTTATTAGTATCCTCTATGTTATTGGCGGATCTAATATTATCAATTAAGTTCAAAATATTTTCTGAAACTTTTTTTGGTTGATTAGAAAATGTTTGTCTTATGAAAATTAATGTCGAAATTTGAGAGGTGATGTAAGCTCATCGATCCTGGTTAATTTTTCCTCAGAGTTCAATTCCTCAGTTTTGCTGAGTGTGGCATGACGGAGAGTCCTGCTACACCCAGACTCCTGTGGGGCATGACGGAGAGTCCTGCTAGCACCCAGACTCCTGTGGGGCATGACTTGGTCTGCCAGCACCCAGACTCCTGTGGGGCATGACTTGGTCTGCCAGCCTCCAGACTCCTGTGGGGCATGACTTGGTCTGCCAGCCTCCAGACTCCTGTGGGGCATGACTTGGTCTGCCAGCCTCCAGACTACTGCATCATGCCTCATATTGCAAGTCACTGACATGTCAGCGTCACTTCAGCGCAGCTCAGACCACGCTCTACCTCTGGCATCTCTACCACAATGCTTGTGCAAGAACACGACAACTGCAAAGCAAATGAATCTTTTGCAACATATCCAGCAATGAGTATCTGATCAATGAGTATCTTCATGTTTTTGCATTTCTTAATCGTTTCGTTGTGAGTACATTATTGTTTGTATTAGTTTTAACGTCTCCCACAACTCTGAGCATTGTCGTGATGGTAGGTAAGCTCTGCCGATGTTCAGGATTCAATAGTGCATTATTTTGTTAAGGGTCACTGCAAATGACTTTAATTTTTAATATTTATATGTACGTATATTCTTAACTTTTATCAAAAAATTCACTCCCCTTCATGCATTTTTCTAAACAAATTTCGTAGTACTTTTAATTTTTTGCTACACGCTTTCATAAGCAATGTCTGACCTGAGGAATATTTACCTCTATCTTCTTAGCCATCACGCTTTCAGAAAATTCACATGATCTTTACACCATCCTGACGGCTGTAAAGAATTTCATGAAAAGTTTCCTTATCTCTGCGTGTTAGAAAATTTTCTACTTTTATAAAGCTTGGCGATAGCATTGGTCGCCAGAACTGGCGAGGAAATGAGGCATGTCCTGAAAATGGGCATCACGCCACAGCTTTCTTCACTTTCATGTTCACGCCGCAGCTTTCTTCACTTTCATGTTCACGCCACAGCTTTCTTCACTCTCATGTTCACGCCACAGCTTTCTTCACTCTCATGTTCACGCCACAGCTTTCTTTACTCTCATGTTCACGCCACAGCTTTCTTTACTCTCATGTTCACGCCACAGCTTTCTTCACTCTCATGTTCTGCTTAAATTGAGAGTGATGGATGCAGGAAGCTTCTTCAGGTTCGCTCATACCATTTCCTACATTTTCTTCAGATTTGCTCTTATAAAATTATTGCTTGAACTTAGGTGAACTTTTATGCATCGATAAGCAGCCTACTCTCAGCCGCTGATTTTAAAAGAGGCGAAAGTTTTGCCTCTTTTCAGCGCTAGTGGACCAATTTTTTTGAGCAATCTCAATTTGTTTTTCAGTATCTTAAAAGACATTTGAATTTTGTAACTAAAATTCAAATTAGAAGCAGCAATCAGCTATCAGCAATGCTGTAGTTGCTGAAGTGTTACTTTTTATTTAACACTCAACAAGAAAGAATTCAACAAGAAAATTGAATTCTTCTAAATTTTTCTTGTTTGACGACTGCAAATTATCACCTCAAAAGAGAATCCTTCCAATATCTGCTAAATTCCGATCAAAACCAATAGAAATGTCTTAAATGTATTTCATACCTTTTTAACTTAGTTTTACTCAGACAAAACAGACTGACTGACTTTCAATTACTCACTAAATTTACGTGAGTCAGGTGACGTGTGAGTTTAATTAGTACAATACATGCACATGAATGAAGTCGTCATGAATGGTCTTGTTGGATGATCTAGTGTGTTTGTGAATGACGTAATCTAACTGCTGAACTAGAGTGAGACAGATCACGTTACCTAACTTCTGAACTAGTGTGAGACAAATCACGTTAGCTAACTGCTGAACTAGTGTGAGACAGATCACGTTAACGAATTGCTGAAATAGTGTTAGACAGATCACGTTAAAAAACTGCTGAACTAGTGTGAGACAGATCACGTTAACGAACTGCTGAAATAGTGTGAGACAGATCACGTTAACAAACTGCTGAACTAGTGTGAGACAGATCACGTTACCTAACTGCTGAACTAGTGTGAGACAGAACACATTCTCTAATTCTCAAAAATACAATTCTAAATAAGAAAACTCACGAAACGTTTTTTTCAGACATTAAAAACAAGTTTTTTTAATCCATGCGCGATAAAAAATCGTTCAAAAGGAATCTTTAGCCTTGAAGTATTTAACGTCACTAAGCATGCCGGGTCCGAGCCATCGTTCATGTTTGACACCTGGAAGACAACACTGTATTCTATGCATCAGACATAAATCGTCCGAGTGGAAAGCATTATTTTGAATGATACGCATTTTAAACAAATGATTCGTGAAAATTTGTGATGGATTCCTCTTTATTTGCCTGTGAATTGTACGGCATGTTGGATTTTTTTAGTCTCTCTTTTGACAATCCTGTAAACTGTTATAGGTCTTTCGTGTGTTTAACATTCATGTGTTATTTGCATGATACATTTTCTGAAAAATTACGTTGGGTGCGACAGCTTTTTTAAATTTATTCCTAAATTTTTTGGTGAGAATGTGTGGTTTTCGTGACTTTTTGACATCAAATTCAGCGTCTGTTCTACACACAATATTTATAAATTGAAGTTTGTAAACTTGAATTTGAGGGACAAAACCCTAACATTTTTTTAAGTGTTTGGTCCATCATTTGTACCAACTTCGACCCTTTACGCCGAAGAATCTGAAAATTTAATGTCTGGATATTACCTTTTGACATGAACGTATTTGTCCACTGAATACATGTAATATCCATTCATTTTCACTGACTCTAATACTCCTCGTAATCGTCATGCTTTCAATTTTCTCTAGTATTTCGAATAGGCCGATAAAATTGTTTAAATTAAAAATTCTTTGCTTTCGACTGTGTTCCTGGGTTTCGTCATTGTACGACAAATGAAAAAAACATGTTGAAATGAACAGCTGGCTGTGTTTGTCTCGCGGTTGTTTACCTGAAAAACTTACATTGTCTTGAGTCTTTGACGCTACCATAATTTATTAGAACACTTCTTGGTTTGAACATTAATTCTTTAGCAAGGTTTTTGAATTCAACCTTAATTTTCAATGAAGTTTTTATAATTACTTGCATTTGTTGTCAAATTTTTGGAAGAGACCCAAATTTTGATATAGGATTTTAAATGGCCATTAATGTTTGCCAATTGAGCCAATTTTGAAATTTTCTTTTCATGTCTTCACTTTTTAACGGGTCTTGTTAATATAACGCAGAATATCAATTTCATTGGAATTTCTACGTTCTCTCATAACTACTCCCACTTTGTGGTTGGCTCCCACACGACGGTTGACTCCCACATGACGGTTGACTCCCACATGACGGTCGACTCCCACATGACGGTTGACTCCCACATGACGGTTGACTCCCACATGACGGTCGACTCCCACATGACGGTTGACCCCCACATGACGGTTGACTCCCACATGACGGTCGACTCCCACATGACGGTTGACTCCCACATGACGGTTGACTCCCACATGACAGTTGACTCATAAATCACTGCTGACTTCCACATCACTACTTATCCCCACTTTAAAGTTGATCCCCATTTGACGGTTGACTCACAAATCACTACTGAATTCCTTTAAAGTTGACTCTAACTTTGCGGTGAACTTCCGTGCATGGTATCCCTCAACTTAAGCTCACACTGGGAGGAGAAGCTGCGTGCTGTCTCTCCAGCTCACATCAGCTACTCTTCGTAGTCCTGCAAAATCGAGAGGCAGAAGTCGAGGTCGGCCACCAGCTTGCGAAACTGACCAAGTTGACTTTGTTGGCTGAGGCAGCGGGAATATTCAAATGAGAAAGACCTCGCTCTTGTGACCTGAGGCAGTCGTTGCTTGGGTTTCTGGAATTAAGCAGTTTTGCTTGTGCCAGGGAGCAGTAGAAAATGTTTTCAGAGATTTGGTGGGATCCTGAGATACTTGGGATCTCGGGATACACTGGGATCTCGGGATACACTGGGATCCTGAGATACTTGGGATCTCAGGATACACTGGGATCTCGGGATACACTGGGATCTCGGGATACACTAGGATCTCATGATACACTGGGATCCTGAGATACTTGGGATCTCGGGATACACTGGGATCCTGAGATACTCGGGATCTCGGGATACACTGGGATCCTGAGATACTTGGGATCTCGGGATACACTGGGATCCTGAGATACTTGGGATCTCGGGATACACTGGGATCTCGGGATACATTGGGATCTCGGGATACACTGGGATCTCGGGATACACTGGGATCTCGGGGATACACTGGGATCTCGGGATACACTGGGATCTCGGGATACTCTGGGATTGCGGGATACACTGGGATCTCGGGATACCCTGGGATTCCGTGATACTCTGGGATTGCGGGATACACTGGGATCCAGGGATACCTGGCATTTGTAGAGACACTAGAAATCCAATGCGGTAACTTAATCAGACAAAAGGATTTCAATCAATAATTCCGAGTTCTCAAATGGAACTTGACTGAAAAAGTTTCAAAGATTTCCTACAAAACTTAGCTTAAAATTTTTCTGACAAATAGTGCAAAATTTTCAGCCTGCAATGAATAAAGCGTCTGAGTAAGTCAGAGCGTATGATGAGGTGCATTCGCGTGCTTGATGATTACGACCAGAGTTCAAAAATCCACATAAAATAGAGGTGATGGTTTTCTGCTCGTTCATGGTAGCATTTATACCAGAGTGAAATTTCATTAAATTAGACGAAGGAAGAGACAAATCAGAAAAATAAACTTTCTTTAAACTTCATAACCCTACCCAGAATGAAACATCACAAGATCTGAAATTGTTTTTAGATAAAATTGCCGGAATCGGGAGCCAGCTGCCCGAAAATATTGTTTCTACTGGCAATGCAGACACATTCAAAAATCATGCCGGCAAACATTGTATACGGAACCCCCCTGTGTTGTAACAGTCACATACAAGTTCTGTATCCATGTAACTCCTGAGATAAGATCCTGAGTATGGTTGTGGTGCGTGTGCGTGACTGAAAAGCTTGTGCGTGATCAAGGCTCGTGTGCGTGACTGAAATGTCAGAGCGTGATTGCGGTGCATGTGCACGATTGATACGTTTACTTTAGACGGCATGGGTCTTGGGTAGCAGCCTAAGAATGAGCCAAAAAGCTCGTTCTTGTTTCTATATTCTATTTTATTGTACACTCTGCGTATAAAACCTGAACTTTGAAATATTTTACGGGAGAAAATGCACCTTATAATTCTCGATATACAGTATCTTGCTTTTCAAAAGTTCTGCATCTAAGTAACACACTACGCTTCAACTTAAATTGTTTGGACATTGTTATTCTCCTGCTGTTACTATCTACTCGACTTTACATTTCTTCGTTGAAGTATTTTCTTATGCTTATGCAGTAGCAGCTTTTACCATTGCCTTCTTATCTCTTTTGAAAGACTCCAGTATCTCAAGGCTCAGATAATATAAAATAATAGGCGATAAAAATACAAAGACTTAGTAAGTTAAATAAACGTTCCTGGGTGATCAAACTCTGATTAGTTAAAGGATTACCGGTTATAAAATCACAGGTAATATTGCTGAGATAATACTTTATTCTGCGATTGTCGACAGGGGGAAATTCAGTTGTAATGTTAAGAGGCACAAGTGTTCGTAACTTCAATTTCATCTCATGTCATTCAATACTTAGCTACAGGAAATTTGATGTTCTCGGATCATTAATTTTACATATTGATTTGAAATAACTGAAAGACAACTCTATTATTTTCTTAGAAATAATTTTAACATTACTAAATAATAATACTACAGACATTACTTTGTATTAATTTGCACAACAACGTCCCCATCAGGAATGTACTGCTAGAACAATCTGTAAGCCATTTTAATATACACATTCATAACTAGTATGTTCAGAAAATATTTGAATTTTGAATTCTATTCAGCTTGGCTCATTTACTGACATCTGCACGGTACGATTTTTGCTGAGTAACATTTTTTGAGAAAATTTTTACGGTTAAGTCAGTTCATGAAAAGACAATATAGGACTCAGAATAAAGCAAACCACATGCAAAAAACATCACTAGCCTGTCTTGTAGATGGTAAATAGCATGTGAAAAATAAAACACAGGAGTTCTAATGAGTAGAAATGAATAAGTCAACACGGGTTAAAAAAGTAGAACTGACAAGTTGAAAAACATATTCAAAAATAGAGGGAGAAGAAATATGTATTAGATTCGTTCCCTAATTTCAACGAATAAGCAGTTAAGCTAGTTTTTAATGTGTTTTAGTGCCCCAGTGGAAACAGATTCTTAAATGCAAACCTAAAAAATAAATGGACATGAATATAAAAATTTCAAATTTTTCTCCCGTTAAAATGTTGGCAGCCATCATCACCATGTTGTCTCATGAATGACGCCGTATATATAACTATATTTGACAGCCATATACAACCATTAGATCCACACGATAAAGTCAACATGAAGCTTCTTCGACCGTCATGAATTATGCCCGGTGGGTAAAACTAACATTCAGTGATGCGTAGTACACACAGCTAAAATTATGCGTTAAGGAGGATCACTCATTTCTTTGGGAGTAAATATTGGTGTAAAATAGCATAACATTGTAAGCTCGGGAACCAAAGTGATCAAAATTATTCGTTGGACAAAACGTAGAAGGAGTTTATTTTTGGGGTTGGAAATATGGAAAACCACCTCGATTACGTTTGTAATCACATAAGTGCATTGAATATACTGTAGTGTGTTATGGGCTCCGTGAACTAACTTTACTAATATAGTGAATATAAGAGAACTTGGATTAGTAAGTAGCTACACAAATTGAAGGCCCATCAAAAAAGAACTAAAAAGAATGATCGCAGCACTTCAGTTATAAAAAGTAATGCTATCTAAAAATAGGATTTCTAGAAAAAAGGAGCTGTTTTTTGATGTTATTGTCATCAATGATAAGGAGCTCAATAAAACAAAGCTGTTAAGAAATAGGCTTCAAAAAGGAAGTCTCCTCAAACATTGTTATCGTGATGGTTGAGGCAACAATGAGAAATCAATGGATGATTGAAACACAAGTAAGAGCTTCGATATCTGAACACAATAGAATCTCACTCCGGCTTGGCTGTGTGCGTGGATTTCCTAATTTCAAAGACCCTTAAAAGTAAGGACCCTAAAGGCAGGGACCTTTACAACCCTGCGGCTCTGAGGAAATGTTGCTAGTTTTTCGGCCTCTACAAGCCAAATGTCAAGAAGCTGGAACGTGGATTGAAATAAAGGGTCATGATGACTTGGATCTTCCTGAATATTTGTTTTTAAAACAAGGACATCTGAACTAGTGGGACCTCAGGTGTATGTACTACCTTTCCTTTTGCTGAGGAACAAAAAGTTATGCAACATAGAATAGTAAAATTCTTATAGCACCATGCTTCGCCTCACATTTAACGTTTTGATGTAATGCGCATCTTCCCAGTTTTTGAAGGAATTATTCAGAAATAAGTGTTTATCTCAACTTCATAGCCCTATAAAATGTCACTTGTTTTCGGTTTATTGAACGCTGGACGGTATTTTGGGAAATTTTATGGGAGAAAATGCATTTTATAACCCTCAATATACGGTACGATGCATTCAGGTCGAGTAGAATTATAATAGAGTCAGAAATATTGATAAGTGATCAGAAATTTATTTTGAAGTCAGAATAAAACGTAATAAAGGCCGGAAATGTAGGTTGAAGTTCATAGAACAAATGTGGTTGAGATCAAAAACGTACATTCCATAAGCATAACCCAAATATGGATAATTTCTGGTTTAATTCTTGAATTACTGATACAACTCCTAGCTACAAGGTATGCACAATTCGACAGAAAAAGCCGGCATAGAAAAACAATATATATGTATAAGCATGATCAGCATAAAAAACGTTTAATCTGAATATTTTCATTGGACAGTAGAAACCGCATTGATATGGAAATATTTTAGGAGGATGTGTGCGGAAAATCTGAACTATAGACGCAACACAGAAATACCCGTTAACGTTCGACGTGCAAAGATTATGAACGGTTGCAATAAACTCATTTTCAAGGCTGTCAACACTTGAGAAGAACTGAGTTTTTGATTCAAAAAGAAGGCTTTACGCAGACAGTAATTTTATAGACGAATGCACTTACAAAGGGCGGACTACAGGCCATCGATGGAAGCTCTCGACTTGAGTTCTGTCTAAGGATATTTTCTCATGACACTCTGTCGCTTTAGGATCATCTCGGCGAGCTCAAAGGAGAATTTATGCTTTAAAATTTTCTTATTTCGTGCTGCAATACACAGGCTACGTGTGATTGTAACAGACCCCAACGATGGCATGTTTTTTTTTGTCGTTTTCAATAGTAGTTATCGAGTTTGGTTTAATAGAAGGTGGTGAGATGGGTATGTAAGGTATCATGCTAAATAAAGTAGAAAATTCAACTGAACAGTGCTACTTTAGGCGCTGTTTTGGTGCTAATTGTGTATTCTACTCGTGTAAAAGTATTTTCTAATCTAATGGCACAAGTATTGAAATGATAATTCTGTACTCGTTGAGCATGCAGAGCTTGGCTTAAAGAAACAGATTTTGTGGCGGAAGACGTTCAGTAATCAGCCTCCTAGCTGGGAAATTTTCGTTCCTTATTTCCAGCGTGACTTTGGAAGTAATTTTCTTCCTCAGGTCTCCCAGGGGAACTCTGAGGGCTGCGATGGAGCCCCAGCAGCCCACGGGGCTCCGGAGCCCACTCTTTTTTTACCTCAGAAATATATTCTGAGGAGAATATATCTACTACGCAGTGAAGGAAAAGAAGTAGAGGAAGAAACAGATGAACAGTAAAAAAGGACAACAATAGGATAAGTCAAACAAATTATGGAAATGAAACTGGGGAAGAATCGGTTGTTTTTTGAACCAACATGCATTTAAAGGTACGTTTCCTTCGGTAAAAATGACTTCTCTATAGGGATAGTTTATTTCCACGGTATTTAAATTCCCATTTACCTATTTTTCGATTTCATTTGTGATAGAAAGTGAAACGTAGGCCTAGCTTAAAGATCTACCAGTTCTGTGCCTCGATTCGCTCTCCAACACTTGCTAAAAATTCTGAACATTTATGTGCACAAACCAGCATTTTTTGTCTTGAGCTTTAAGGTACTTCAACGTTCGGAGGCATATTTTAGAGTTGAACAGCGTGAGCTTTGCTTTTTAAGTAGTGACTTATATTAATATTACAATTTTGCAATAAAAATAACTCGTACTTCTCATTGCCCTTCTTCTTAAGCAACAAACAGTTGCGTGAATTTACATGCAGAAAATATGACGGTATTTTGCCACAAATTAATTTGTAGCACTGGAAATATTCGTCTCAGATTAACGGCTAAAATAAAACTGTGTAAAGAGTCAAGTTTGTCTTTAAAAAAACCTTCTGGTCTTTACCGACATGCACACGTACGTGAAGAAGACAGCAACACAGAAGTTAAATCGTTCGTCAAAAGGTAATAAAACGGTGAGAAAATGATTTTTTCTAAATTAGAGTAACATTTTCTGAGGACGTATACATAATCAAGTAGAAATTTTTCTATTTGGAGTTGAGGTTACTAATCAAGCATTGCTAAGTCACAATCAGTTTTATTTACAGCTTTGGAGGAGTCACAGCAAGCAGTTGAGTTCCTGTCCACGAGCAGGTGCTTGCATACCCTGAGTACCGTGGGTCGGTGCTAAGAATTTTGTCCCGTACATCATTCATTATAATTGCCATTCATTTAAATTGGCATTAAATTGAATAAGTATTTACTTAAACTAGCACTGCCTAGAACAATAATGTTGATGTTTATGCATTAGTTTCTAAACAATGATTTCATTTTCTTTACTTTCTCAGAACACCTAGCTCAAATTCTGGCCTCTCCCAGAACACCCTCAACTAGGACACCTAGTTCCAGCTCTGACCTTGCTCAGAACACCCAGTTCCCGATGTGGCTTTTCTCAGAACACTCAGTTCTAGCTCTGTCCTCGTCTAAAACACTCAGGTCCAGCTCTGGCCTCACCCAAAACACTCAGTTCCAGCTCTGGCCTCACCCAGAATACACAGTTTCAGCTCTGGCCTCGCCCAAAGCACTCAGTTCCAGTTCTGACCTCACCCAAAACACTCAGTTCTAGCTCTGGCCTCGCCCAAAATACTCAGTTCCAGCTCTGGCCTCGCCCAAAACACTCAGTTCTAGCTCTGGCCTCGCCCAAAACACTCAGTTCCAGCTCTGGGTTGGCCTCAATTTGCTGTCAGCGCAACTGCTGAAAACTCTGCAAGAAAAATTCAGCGGTGGCCGTTGCGAGCAGGAGCAGAGGCTGTCGATGGCAGCTTCACTTTGCCCAAAGAAAATCAGCAATAAAATAAATTTGAAGGGAATCTTGTCGTGGAGAGGCAGTAGACGGTGCTCAGTCGACCAAGAGACCCAGCCTTGTCAATCGATCCAACAATTTAGCGACTTTGTCTGCAATTTATAGGTTTTCATACGCTATTTTCTTATGTTCTGTAGGCTCGTATTGGGTATTTTTGTGTCCTGTAATGGAAGTTAATTCAAGTTGCTGGACGTTTGTGTACGTGGATGTATAACAAATTTGAAAAGATTTCATGCAACTTTGTCACGTAAGTTCCTTCATGATCATGAAATAAATATTCAAATCGTATAAGATTTGTAAATGTTGGTGCAATGCGAGTTTAAATGGTTTGTATAAACGTAATTGGTTGTATACAGTTTTCCAAAAATTACAGCTTCGATTTCTTCAATGTTCATATTAAGTAATGCGGAGAAATTACAAAATCCTTAATATGGAAAATGCATTCATTTTTCCTCGTGGGATCTGAAATTAATTCTAAAATTCAATCGTCCAGTTGGTATGAACACGTTCTTATATTGAAATAAAAGTTATTCCAGGAAAGTCATGGAGCGTAGATCACTGAAAATGATCATCCTTCATGTACACACACGAGCTGCTTGACAGAATCAATTAAGCCCATCAACTGCTGCTGGTGCACTCGAGCTGGTAATCCTTTTGAGAATGCTTCTTCATTTATTTATTTTTGATTGTCGTTCACGTGAGCGGTCCTGAAAAAATTTATGAAGAAAAAATGAGTATTTTAAGAATATTTTGCTAGATGGGTTTATTTTTGGAAAGCGTTAAGGTGAAGCCTATAATATTCATCGCTTGACCACTTATTTGGAATTATTTATTATTAATTGCTTCGAGTTATGTGGTTACTTGTAATTACTTGATTGATGGAAATTACCTGGTTTTCACGAGTCATATAGTTACTTTCAATTAATTTATTGATACAAATTACCTGGTTGTTTTGGATTATGTGTTTACTCTCCATTACTTGATTGATGCAAATTACCTGGTTGTTATGGGTTATGTGGTTACTTTTAATTATTTTATTGATACAAATTACCTAGTTGTTACAGGTTATGCGGTTTTTGTTAGGTACCTTTCTAGAAAAACACGGCTTTATTGAATTACCTAATCACTTCGAGTAACTTTCTCGCTCTAATGCACTGTGTAGGCAGGAATAAGTCCTCTTATTCGAATTTATTTTTTAAACCAGTCCGTCCTTTCGAACAGCATGGTTGTTTTGTACACCAGGTTGGTTCTAATTAAACATGACTCATTTTTCTAACCAACCATTTTTTTCAAGTTTTGATGCACATGATCATAATATCGCTCCTAATGATGAGCCTTGATTGGATGCGTCAAAAGACTTCACTTTGACGGGTCATTTGTTCTGTCAACTAGAAAATGAAGGTCGCAAATTGCCTGTCCATCCATTAAGCTTCTCATGCGGGTCATTAAAGGCCAATTAGATCTTTCATTAATGACATTTAATAGCGACACAGTCATTTTGCAACATATATATGTCAGAAAGATCCCTGCTACCTAATTTTTTCTATTTCAGCCCATATTATCCAAGAATTTTCCAGTGATTCAAGCATAATTGTATATTTTTTAAATCGATATTTTAGGACGGCCTCGAGATTTTGCTATTTAATTAAAGTTTCAGCAAAGTGGACAAAAGTTTTCGCTTTGGTTATTATTTTTTTAAAGTTCGCTGAAGTCAGCAATATAAAATTATAATTTATAATTCACGAATAAGGGCATGTCCAAATCGTGATCGAGTGAAGCAAATCAAATGAACTTTACAGGAGCGGAGATTTGAACACTAATTTTGATGCGCTTGTATCTTAGGACATCAAAATATTGTCTTTTATACCCGACACTAATCAATCGTGTGCATATAAACCAAACATGAGGGGTTTTCAGTCAACATACGTATTTCACAGACGGAATGAAAAACCACGAAAATATTCAAACGTAATTTATAAATTTCAAACGCAGATTACCATTGATTTTGTTCACGCTTTTACTTCAAAGCTGTAATCTTGTTTTCATATTTGATTCACATGCCAACTCTGGGCAGCTATTGAGGTTGACATACAGGGTTGGGATAGAGTATTAAGATTGAAGTTGGTGGTTGGGTAGGGGGGCTGGAATTGGGTATTTGGGAATGAGGATTAGAATTAGAGCTTGGGATTAAGAGTAGAGGTTAGAGCTAAGGTTGAGAATTAGAGTTGGGGTTAAGAAAGAGTATCGAGGAAAGAAAGTGGAGGATTTGAAAGTAAAAGGAATATCACTTCACAGGTTTAACAGAGTTTCAAGAATAGAAGTCAGTGGTCATGGATTGTTTTAGATATGGTGTACGTCAATGTCTTGACACGGGCTCTAAAGTCCGTGCTGTACTAATCTGTATCTGACCTACCTGCAGTAAAGTGTACTTATCCGTGCGATCAACTATTCAGTCCACATGTCTCTCAGTCTCATACACAGTAATGACACGTCAAAATTACTAGGAGTAAGAGAAATAACACGTATAATTACTATTTATGTACTTTGTTAAACTATTCTATGCAATAACTTGAATCAATTCTCTATTTTTCTAGGGGCTTTCTTATCCAATGTTTGTCAAGAAGATTTTTGAATGTGTTCACAGTGCCAGTAAAAGCGATATTTTTGGGAGACTGGTTCAACATTCCGGCAATTTCAACTGGAAAGAAGTTTAGAGATTGGGATGTTATGAAGTTTCTCATTATTAATTTTTGATTATTATTTTTGGTGTGTAAACTATTGCCTTCTTTTGAAAGCCCGTCCAAAGTAACATCGCTAAGGCCGTTGAGATATTAATATGTTTCAATGAGTTATCCTTGAAGTTATTTTTGTTCTAGGGAGATAAATTCAGGCTACTGAAGATGCCTTTCGTTGTTAAGAAGTTTGATTTCATTTCCTTCTCAACTAAATTTTCTCCATAAATAATAAAAGATACATTGAGGAAAGCTGGGACATGAATCAAAAAATTCCCACTCTTAGATGGAACGGATTTATGATCAGATGGTAAGCGTGAATTGTGTTGTGTTCGAGCAGAAATATAAGGAGAAAGGAGTAACAATGTGACCCTAAAGCACGGTTGCCATAGTAACCTCCAGGCAATAAATGCTGCACTTTTGGAAACAAAGAACGCTCGGTATCATCATGGAGTTGGATTCTGAATTGTTGTGAGACGTTTACAGTTTTACAAACAAAAGGAAAACTAATATAACCCAAGACATTAATAACTAGCATTGTGTGTTCGTAGGTTATTACGTTATTTTGTGTAATTTTTGAGCCTCAGAGTCCTTTTAAATAGGGAAAGATGAAACAAAACACATCAGGTATTGTACATGTGTTCTTAAATACAAAAGGATTTGTCAGAAAAAATGTAAAGAATTCTGCTTCATTTCCTTTGGCTGATCGAACGTAATATCTGCAGAACCCATTTTACTGAACTACTGCAGTTCCCTGTTGTCCCAGCACGACTCTACCGACCAATATGCCTTCAGCTCTCCATTGTTCATTTGTGAAGCAAATCTGTCTGGTCCATGTCTGCTGTGTGCGAGGATAAATAAAGGGATCAATTGGGTGAATTGAAACGAAGAAGCTACCCCAAACGGAAATAAATTTATCAGACCAGCTTTATTGTATATACTGTATATTGTAGGAGTAGAGTATACTGTTCAATATATTGGGTCAATTTTCACGTTCAGAGATGTTTCATTTGGAGCTGTGACTGTACAAATTAAATGGACTAAATGCGAGCGAAAATAATGCGCACGGAGAAAATGACCGGTAAGAAAATCTCGAAACCGCTCTTCAAAATTACACCTACATCAAAATTAATGTCAGAGGAAACCGATACAGGTACATTTATGTTATATCTCTGTAAAGAAATTCGCTCGAACGCATTCGCCCTACCTCACAGAAGCTGACATACGCTTTCACGAAGCGTGTTCCAGTTACTGTTGTTCAGTGATAGACTATACGTCAAAAAATGCGCATTAAAGTTTGGTGTCAGCTAAAAGCTCTTCATTCCCTGAGACGTTTATCAACATGATGTCTGTATTTACGCGTGATTGCCGCCCGCATTCCATTATACCTGGATTCTTGATCTCTACTCAATGGGCGGTATGTATGGATCATTGGAGCTAATGAAGGACAGTTTGCTGTCTGATCATTTGAAGATTGAACAGAGCACTTGAGTCTGCTGCGTGACTCGTGACGATTTCGTGTCGTGTTCAAATTGCCTATCTAGTCTTGCACCTTCACGCGCGGTGGAATGGCAACTACATTTTACGCGTTGTGAGCGTTATTTGTTGCTGGCGATGTAGCGTTTGTGTTGGATCAACTAGAAGTGCATGCGATTTACGCGTTATTTTGTATTCGTAGCGTTTGCATTGGATCAACTAGAACTGCATGCGATGTACGCGTTATTTTCTACTGGTGACGTAGTGTTTGCGTTGAATCAATTAGAACTGCATGCGATGTACGCGATATTTTGTATTCGTAGCGTTTGCATTGGATCAACTAGAACTCCATGTGGTGTAAGCGTTATTTTGTACTAGTGACGTAGTGTTGGCGTTGGATCAACTGGAACTGCATGCGATGTACGCGGTATTTTGTACTGGTGACGTAGTGTTTGCGTTGAATCAATTAGAACTGTATGTGATGTACGCGTTATTTTGCACTGGTGACTTATATCTTACAAACAAAAAGCTAAAACAGGACGGCTACATATGGAAAACGAATGCAAATTTTCAGTGTTGTCTACAAACATGCCATCCATGGCTAAAGGAATGAATAATTTTCGTATTTAAATTTTAAAATGCGGTACAACATCAATTTTTTCAATTCATAGCGCTTCATTTAAGTCTGAAAATGAACCAAAAATTTCCAGTACGAAGATACTGTAACTGTCAATAGGTAGGAAGGTCTCTATACCATAGAAAATTTCATGTTCAAGCTGTGAGAAAAGTGATTCCTAAGACACCTTTCGCAGACTACTTAAAAAATTAAGTATTGCTCTCATTGATTTAAAAAATTGATAATCTGAACAAAATATTTCATGATTCATTCCTGATTATTATTCGCTCATAAGAATCTCTTTATTGAAAAAGTGCTATTAACGAATTAAATGAAAATCTGTCTTCTATTTTGATGCGAAGAAATATTCGTATTACTTATTAAAGAATTATGTAGACACAGTAGTACTTTAATTTTTTATTAGCGTGTCTTCCTTGTAATGTTTTTTGACCATAAACCTTACAGATTTAGTATCAAGTTAACATTGTTGCTTACACTTATTGAATCATTTGATATAATGACCATCATTTTAAATGCACAAATTTTTGTGACGCATTCATAAGATGTGTGTAACGTTTAAAATCAATTAGTTATTGCATCTGTGAGGACATTTTCACTCACTACTTCAAGGTTCATTGCTCTTTTGTTTCACGCAATTCAATTCATTTTTTAAAATTATGAAGTATTCAAACAAAAAAATAACAAAATATCATTGTCTCAGCCCCAAGTGATTTTGTGTTTTTCCCCAAAAGAATCGTCACTGATGTCTTTGTATGTACAGTACGAGCAAAATCTTGTCGGAATTATCAGAAGTATGTTCATATGTTTGTTACAACACTTCGTAATACCACATTGTTTCTCGAAAGAAAATCCCAACTGAAGCATCGGTGCATCAGCAGTACAAATTTAACCCAATTGGAATATGTGACAGGATTGAAACTCCTGCAAAAGGACTTTAGAGGCATTTTTCAATCTAGGAATCACCGTATGGTTTCCTGATCAGAGTAGTGAGGCAGATCTTGGAAAATTCATCGCATTCAAAGAACGCTGTCGTACAGTTCCACTATTTCAAAAACACAAATAGTGTATAAAATACCAAGACGTTTATTTTATGCTACGTTGTATAAAGCAAGGTACGTAAATGCACTAGTCTTGTCCTTGTTTTAATTATGCAGTGCTCCATATAGCGGGATTAGGAGAGCCCGATGTGCTCGGTATCTGTAGGGTGCGTGACCGCAACAACAGCTGGGCCGCAATCACCAACCACTTCATAGGCGGCTCTTCAGGACTTAGCTTTATAAATCCATAATATTAAAACCCATTATGCCGGAGCTCTTGTCCAACCCACGCTTAACAAAAGTCTCTATGCACTTGCCTCCAAGAGAAAGTCGTGTGCTGCTGAAATTTTCAGAGACGTACTCTTAGGCACGCTGGCTCGAGTGAGCCTTGAAAGGTCGGCTTCAAGAGTGTGGCTTAAATACTGAGGTGCGATCAAAACTTTTAAATAGAGTAGCCTCATCAGTCTCGACCGACAAATGTACTCTTTTATCCCTCGTAATTAATGAAGGTAGTTCGAAAGAAAAAATATAATAGAAACATATTCAATAAGGCAAATATTTTCCGCTAGTAAACGGACGTTTTAAAGTGCACGGTAATCATTTGGTCTTGCATATAAACTAATAAATTTTCGGAAAGAGTCTATCCCTAAAATAAAGTTGTTACTCGAGTGTCTAACTAAACATCAAATTCAAGTTATTGTCTGCGGTATTGAAATTATAAAATTAAATTAAAATCAGTAACTAGTAAAGTTTAGCTGAAATTTTCCAAAAGACAATAACTGCTCGCTTGAAATAAGTGTATTTGAACTAGCCTGTCTTCACGTATCGCTGTGTGTGTGTCACAAATGTGTTGAAGCGCTTCAGATGTGGGAAAAATAAGAATAAAGTGTTGAATTATCCACAGATATGACGCAGGATAGCGTTTCTTAACCAGGGTCCCGTGGACCCCCAAGGGGGCTACAGGTTATCGACCGGGGTCCACGAGCGGACGCTGAAAAACTGCAAGTACGTAACTTATTAAAAGGCAGGGGGCCACAAGTGTTAACCACTCGGTGGGGGGAAGGGGCTTGCATGAGCCATCAAAGGTTGAAAAAAGCTGATCTAGGATAATCCACAAGAGCGGCTGCGTATTTTATAATAGCTTCACAGTGATGCATTCTCTCCCAATTGTGTATTATAAAAGTTCCAAATATCATTTTTATCTCGAAAAACACCCGAAAATCTGTTTGGTTTTCATTGCAAGTCCTTTTCATTGCAAGATTTAAAGTAAGATTTAGGCTCTATTAAATGCTTATTTGATTTCTAATATAGTTAGTAGGTACAGATGTTATTAATGTGCTACCTTGTACAAGCGAAAAAATGCATTTATGCATTTATCACAATTTGAGTCCCTAGGGAAAATTTAGTGAGTGTTCTTGTAGCACAAATGTCAACCACCACGAGGCTAGTGAATTAGAGTTGACCAACCACGAGCTTGGCAAATTAGGAGTGTCCACTGCGAGACTTGTGAATTGGCAGGACTGGAAATTTCAGTGAGACCTTTGCAGGACTCGTGAAATAAAAGTGAACTAAGTTCTGAGAATGAAATTTGACATATTAATTATAAATTTGAATAGAATTTCAAGAATCAGGAATTACTGAAGCTGCTATTTGAGAGCATCATTCACAGTAGAATTCCTGCCTTTTTATCACTTTTGTAGACAATTTACCCTGGTTGAAAATTCCGAGCAAGTATGAGTATGCTTAGAAAACTATTAATAGAGCCTATATTGAGAACTGTGAGTACGCCAGGTAGTGAGCCGTTCCAGGTTAAAAAAACACGAGAACAAACTTTGAGAACCACGAGGGAAGCCAGGATAGAGAACAGCGAGATCAGTCCAATTTAAAAACCTTGGGTGTTACGTAGAGAACCGTATTTTAGCTGAGCGGACACACGAATATCCAATAATTTTCATGTTTCGTAGTGATTTGTACTTTCCACAAGAAAGTATCACTGCTACAAGTAGAACTTTAACAAAAAAAGGTAAAAGTTTTGCACTGGTTTGTAGAAGTCTAATCCGGGCAGCAGGCACTACTTTACACATGAGCGAAACTCGATTGGTCTGAAAATTTTAGCTCTATAAATCACTAAATAGAAATGCGCCTGTGAGTAGAAGGTTTGCTACAAAAATTTTCATAGTTTTTATTCGCTGAGAGCTTTCTTTAGAGCGAGTTGCAAGTGAAGGGTCTTACGAGCTGCCGCAAGCAAACAAGTTCAGAGGCAAGGGATTGTGGACTGGGTCTCTAATTAGGCACTCACGACCGCCTCAGCCTCATGCAGGACGCTTGAGCCTGCACTGGAGAAGCAGGCCGATTCAGGCTGCGCTTCACATTGAGAAGGAATCTTTTGCACCCTCGCGTTGGGTGATAATCTTGTTTACCCGAACACATTCAGTATAGTTCTCATTAATGATCGCACTTGGGAGAGAATGTGTTGTGTGTTGCGCATGAAATGATACTCGTATTCAGGTGTCCTGTTAGGAAATTTTACATTCTCATATTTTAGCTTTGGGTCATGATGTCGTCTAGGTCTCCGTTAATCTATTTATGACACTGATTTAATAATTACTTATGGAATACTGTAGTGTTTTCCCTAATGGAATTTTCTCTCTTATTCTTCTAGGTGAAGTTGTATTCTCTTTAAAGAGTTTACCCTTTGGACTCGAATTAATTTTTACCTGTTGACATCGATGAATAATCTTGGTATTGTTCTCCACTTAGAGAATGAAAACATAGTACATTTCTTGTCTTATTGAAACGGCAATGATTCATATTGTATATATTCTATTTTTAAATTTTTGTTTCGTTTATTAGTAGTTAGTGTTATCATTCATTATTTCCTCATTGAATACAAATTTTTTCCATAATGTGATTTTTTAATGACGTTGATGTCAAGGGCTTATAAACTTGACTTTCATATGACTGGAGAAAACTCGTCAAAACTGCTAAAAATCCAATATATAAACATGTCACAGGCGGATGTCATCAAAATATGAAACTCGTCAAAAGCATTCTAAAGTACGAGGAAAAATTTTTCGTAAGTTCAAGGATTCAAGAATGAAACATAGGAAAATAATCCAAATTTAAAGACCAAATTTAAACTTACGTTGTAACAGAGATCTTTATTTCTATGCACCGTACAACACCTCTTACTTGGGCTCAACTGAAGCTTTTTTTGCTCCTCGTTACAGGCATCACAGAAAAAATCCTTGTTGGCTTACAAAGCGTATTGAATGGCTGAAAATTTATACCTAACTCTTTATTAATATCATGAAACAATGGTTCACTACAAATCCTTTACAGAATTACGTTTATATGCCACTAATAATGACACAATTTCCTTGCATATCCAGGTGCATACGATCTTTTTTTGTTTTATTTTCATAATGCCATTGCAGCTCGTTAGAATCTTTTTCTCAGCAAATGAACCCAAACGTATATACAGTATATAAATATATATTTCCTCACTTCAGTATTTCTTTCCATTTTATTTTATTTTTGAGTAATGATTGCATTCAATTGTGTTTCTATCAGTTATTTCATGCGTCGTGTGACTGAATATACGTGAGATGAAGCCACATAATTTGTTTGTAGGTATTTTTCAATACATTGAAGAGAACGATGGCTTGCCAATACACGAGTACGTGCAGCTGTGAACGATTGAAGGGCGCTGGTAGATATTCATTTATAAGAAACACTAGAAGTCCAAAATTAGATTAAAATGAGCGAAATTTTGACACTAATGAACTAAAATACAAGTTGATTCTTTTGACGTAAATCAGAAAATATGAGTGGAAAATACCAGCAAGTATTTTCAGTAACTGGAAATCCTACCGTTCAGCCAGGGTCATAAATTCCTTCATAACTTCGTTTTTTTCACACAAAATTATTCAATAGGAAATAGAAGCATAATATCTTGAAGGTTCAGCAGCGAAGAAAAGAAGAATGTAGCATCGGACAGCTTATAAATAGTGAAAATTAATTCCTAATGACATACTACAGGAATACTCACGCCATCACAGGAATGTTTCTCTTAATTCCGTAAAATGAACGTCTATTATTACTGCGATAAAAACTACGTAGTTAAATTAAAAATTATGGTAAGAAAAATTGAGGTTATTTTGAAACTAAACCTGTGTCAGCGATCTTGAAAGAAACAGTCACACAAGATCAATAGCTATGGCTTCAAAAGTTTAAAGATACATGAAAAGAGTAAAGTAACACCAAACGTGAATAAAATATTTGTGCTGCGAAGCACAGGATAATTGTTTTTAAATTTGTTTGGTTTGATGTCGAAAGAAAGTTAGTAAGAGCATAAATCAATGTTACTCACCATCACATGAGTCCTAATTATTTGCACTCGCAGCTGTACAACCTTTCACTCTCTGGAAGTAGAGAAAAACCTTTATAGGCACATGCACTTATAAATTAGACTCAGCATTTTTTGTCTTGTACAGTTAGGAATATCTAAATTTTTGAAGATATTATATTTTTACTCTGTTGTAGTTCATTTGAAATGCAAGAGTACGAGAGTAACGACAAAATCTTTATTGCAGAAAAAATGTTTCACAAACTAAATGAAACTCAGAGGCACAATGCAGCCCTACGAGAGGTAAAGAAGAGTAAAGATAATTACCACGAAAACTTAGAAGAATAAGAGAGCGTGAAGTACAAGAAAGAAAAAAAACAAGTCAACAATCAGATGGGAGGCAACTGTGTGCCTGAAACAATCCTCATTGTCGAGACCTTTGCATTACCACTTCTATTTGTGGCTGCTGTTGATAAATTAGAAATCTTCTAATATTGATAAGAGAGTTGATATTATATTAACGTCATGTTGACGTAAAAGAAAGACTGTTCTCTGAAATGCAAGACCATGGGCACGATTTAGTCTGAGCTACTGAAGCGTTGGAAAAGTGTTTTACTACTACTACTACTACTACTACTACTACTACTACTACTACTACTAATACTACTACTACTACTACTAATACTACTACTACTACTACTACTACTATTCGTCGAGACGATTTTTGAATAAATCAACATTGGATTACGAGCCCCAAGTATTATAACGTACTAATTCTATGTTCCTAACTCCCAGGGCCAGTGTATGATTCGGATAAATCATCCTGTGCGTGAGTGAAGTGCGTGTACGTGACTGAATTGACTTACGTCTTTAAGGTGTAGGTGCATGATTGATGCTTTTACTTTAGACGGCATGGGACTTGGGTATCAACCCAAGAATAGGCTGAACTGCTCGTTCCTATTGTCTTATTCAATTGTATTCTATTCTACTACCACACCTTGTTTCTACTATTATAGTACTACAAACGGCTCGTTTCTATTGCCTTATTCTATTCTACTACTTGAAACAATCGTATGCTCTATGTTCTAACACTAAGAATAGAATAGAATAGAATGAGGCTATAGGAACGAACCTTCTGGCCCATTCTTGGGTCGGATAATTACTTCGATAACTATTCGATAACATCACCAGCTTGGTCGACTGGTGAGCGAATCTGCTTTCGAGCGGGAAGACCCGGGTTCGAATCCCACTGCCGACATGGTTGACGCGGCTAGAAATACGGCATGGGACTTGGGTAAACAATCGAATAATTTTCGAAGTAATTATCCGACCCAAGAATGGGCCAGAAGGTTCGTTCCTATAGCCTCATTCTATTCTATTCTATTCGGTTGTTTTACCCAAGTCGTATGCCGTATTTCTAGCCGCGTCAACCATGTCGGCAGCGGGATTCGAACCCGGGTCTTTCCGCTCGCAAGCAGTTTCGCTCACCAGTCGACCAAGCTGGTGATCAGAAGCGTAACTTAAACAACAAAACACAACCGGATTAAGCAATCTTGGACGGTGAGAAAGTATCACACTGTTTTACAAAGTCAATAACATGAATCCTATGAGTTTTAAATAATTTGGAAAATTTTCAGCGTTAGAAGACAAATAAAATTTATAGGACTGTTGAATTATTTGACATAATTATTACACGTGGCTCTCATAAGTTACACAATTTGATTTGAAAAATGTGTGCGCTACACGAAAGACAAGCCAGCAAAAATTGTGGAACTTTTTTTTGTAGTAAAACGGAACAGCAGTAAAAAATACTACAGAACTAACTTGAACGTTGAAAGTCTTAAAAAAATGGCATAAAAACGTTGGCTACTAAATTCAAATAAACGAGGTCACCAGAAGGGAATCGATGAAAAGACCAAAGAAAATTGTTTCAAGCAAGTTAATTTTACGTTATGCTGAAATTTTGCGCAGGGGTAATTGGTTAATTGGTAAATTGGCGGCCACACGTTGTGTGAAGTCATGATGACTAGATGCAAACCCTCATGGCTTTTAAACTTAAAACAAAACATTATTTAAAAAATCAACAGCGTAACTTCAGAGATGTGGAGTGAGGTAATGAAAAGAACTATTAAAAGAATACCCAATTGTCTAAGCGATAACGAATGTCTCATAAATCATTTCTTATTCTATGACTATAATGAAAAATAAACTGTAATTCTCTCTTTCTCATTTCTAACTATCAAAAATTTTTCCTATTCTGTATTGTTCTTGTCATTAATATTATAATAGTATACGTTAGATAATGCTACTTCATATGAAATCTGTCAATCTTATTACTCGAGTCTAATTTTTATATCTTATCCTTATTGCTTTCTGCTCAAGTTGTCTGGCTTGAGCTACCGCTCCTCTGCGTCTCACGTTACAAGCAGCAAGAGACGACTTACAAAAAACGCAAAAAATTGTTAGGGTTTGGATTTCACTCTGTGCTCCCTCTGTGTCCGTGATGTCGCTGCTGAAGAGGAGATGTGCGTGATGAGGAGCTACAGGTGAGAATCCAGGTATTGTGACGGCACAGCAGGCGTCCCTCATTTGATGTGAGGGACGGTACATCAAGCATCCTTCATTTGATGTGAGGGACGGCACAGCAGGCGTCCCTCATTTGATGTGAGCGGCACATCAAACGCCCCTCATTTGATGTGAGGGGCACATCAAGTGTCTTTCATTTGATGTGAGGGGCACATCAAGCGTCTTTCATTTGATGTGAGGGGCACATCAAGCGCCCCTCATTTGATGTGAGCGGCACATCAAGCGCCCCTCATTTGATGTGAGGGACGGCACATCAAGCATCCTTCATTTGATGTGAGAGACGCACAGTATGAATCCCTTATTTGATGTGAGGGACGCACTGCAAGAGTCCTTCATTTGATGTAAGGGGCGGCACATCAAGCATACTTCATTTGATGTGAGGGACGCACAGCAAACGTGACTCATTTGATGTGAGGGATGGCACATCAAACGCCCCTCATTTATTGTGAGGGACGCACTGCAAGAGTCCATCATTTGATATGAGGGACGGCACATCAAGCGTCCTTCATTTGATGTGAGGGACGCACAGCATGAGTCCCTCATTTGAATAAGCAATCAGCTGTCTAAACGTATCTCGCAGCCGTCCAAAGATCTGATATTTGCACGCAGTGATGGATCGCCAACATGACTGGCCTGATGTCATGGCGTGTCTGAAATTGTTATCCAAACCTCAAATGGGGCCTGATTCTATCATATACTTCCTGATTCTATTATCTACTTCCTGATTCTATCATATATTTCTTGATTCCATAATGTACATCCTGATTCTATCATATACTTCCTGATTCTATCATATACTTCCTGATTCTATCATATATTTCCTGATTCTATCATATAATTCCTGATTGTGTCACATACTTCCGGATTCTATTATCTATTTCCTGATTCTATCATATATTTCCTGATTTCATCATGTACATCCTGATTCTATCATATATTTCCTGATTGTATCATATATGTCTTGATTCCATCGTATATTTCCTAATTCTTAATTTGCTTACTTATTCTATCATATACTTCCTGATTCTATAATTTGCTATCTGATTTTATCATATACTTCCTAATTTTTTAATTTGCTTCTTGATTCTACCATATATATCTTGATTCTCTCTCATACTTCCTGATTTTATCATTTGCTTCATGATTCTATCATATATTTCCTGACTCTAAAATATACTTCCTGATACTATAATTTCCTCCCTGATTCTATCATATACTTTCTGATTCTAAAATATACTTCCTGATTTTATCATACACTTCTTGATTCTATTGTAGTGAATTGCATGGCTCTACTACAAACGAATGCCGTGATGAGGCTAGCTTTCATCAACCAATGAGCAAACAGGACACGGAAGTAAACCCAGCGACGAGGCTAGATTTCCGTTACGACCGAAAGCACGACGTCAACCAATGAGTGGTCACGCTCAGGCAGCAGTGCCTAGCCAACCGCTCTATAGAACGAGGCTGCAACGCTCTGCGTCACGAACTCTCTGCCAAGCACCTCCAAAGTCAAAATCTCCACCAAGAACTTTCATCCCTCAAGAACTCAACACACAGCCAACATCAGAGCAAAGGAAGCAGAACCCAGCCATCCTGTCTGCGGACAGGATGGGGCTCAAACAGCCCACGCACTATCAAGAAGTGCACGTGCTCCAACTCTATACGTTCCAGCGCCCTGCCGGCAAGACGTGCACATCAAAGAAAGAAGAAGCAATAACTAATATAATATTCAAATGCCCAAGTACAAAGTATTAAACTCATCCTGCCTTTAATTGCCTTTTCTCCTATTGGGTTCCTCGACGGTCCGTTACTCCCTCAGGCGCTCACTTTGAGTAAGAAACAACATAAAGATATTCAATGTCTACTTGGAGATAAGAGATGTCTGAGGGTTGGGACTGAAGAGCGATTATAATACTGATCACTACACTATCATTTTTTTCCTGATCCTATCATATACTTTCTGATTCTATCATATGCTTCCTGATTTGTATATTCGTATTCTGAGTTTTACATTTACTCTCTAATTCTCACACATGCTTTCTGATTGTGTAATTTTCTTCACCAGTCGAGGCTTATCATTTTCATAGCATCCATACTGGTTGTTAATTATTACTTAGGAAGAATATTTTTTCTCACAGTTTATTCATATGTGCAACTTTTGCTCAATAATGAATAATCCTTTAGAAGATAATTTTTTTACGCATCGTTTCTTTACCACTTTTTGGAGAAATTCACAGCCTTGTACTCGTATATTGTCGATTTTCAATTGCTTGAGCTGTGTAATTATGAGCTTGTTAAACTCTAACTCATATAGAAACAGAAAACATGGAATGAAAACATAGTAACAGACTTACGTAAGTCCGATATCAAAAAATGTAAATGTGCCCATGAGTCTCAGCCTTAAATTTGTTTCAAAAATGTTTTTGATTGTATTTAGTTTTATGGGGCGAAGTACTGCATATTCTTCAACACCTTCGAAACTTATGTCTTCACACAACCAGTCAGCTGCTACACCAATGTAATTATCTTAATCTTTTGTTACATATGTACCATTGTCGAATTACACACTTCACGATTTACAGGGATTTAATAAAAACCGAACAAGTACGAATAAACTAAATAAATGGGAGTAACCATCATCCAACAATGAACGATTCACTGTGATATCAAATTTTGACCAACATTCGAATAATATATTTATTTATGTGATTTTCATTTTTAGACTCATATTTATTTTGAGTGACAAGTTCACAATTCAGTTAAGCCTGAACACCACCCAGAAAACTCAAGTTTATCGTTTGTCGTCCAGCTTGGCAATGCTGATGTGAACCGATCGTGTTCTACACGCACGCAAATTTTGACAGCGAAACCCTTTCACCACAAAGGCAATACCAGTCGTCTTTGAAGCCATTTTATCAGCGGCCTCTTAGGAATATCACAGCACGATCGACCATAGCGCAGCCATTTTTCATTAATATCGCAGCTTGAGCTGGAAACCCCAGAAAAAATCTCTTTCATGTCTGGCATTGAGAAGCGCGTATCTCAGTGGAGTGCGCTAATGAACGGACTTTAAAGTCTGTCATATCTCGCCGTGCCTACCTCTCAGCAACGAGAAAGATTTCCTCCAAGGGAAGCGATTTTCATTAGAAATCTCATGAGATGGCAATGACAGTTAAGCCCTTCTAAGAGCAGCGTTTTTACAGTAGTCAAATTTTCGTACGGGTTTTAGGAAAGTTCTAATTGATGGGTGGGGTTCAAAGGATTAGATCTTTTTGATGGTAGTTCATTTCCTAAAAAATATGTGGTGGACAATAATTAATATCACCACTCAGTGTTCAAGATACTCGTATCTGTGAATTCCTTTATGTCAAGAAACGGTTTTAAAGTAACTAGACATGACTTGACACAAATTTCTGTGTACACAGAAGGTAGAAATCCGTCATCAAGAGAATCGTAAATGGGTATCTTGACTTTTTGCAAATGTGAATTGTGTTAATTTTCAGTTTATAGATTCATAACGGCAGAAAAATTCCCCAAACTTGAATTATGCGCTGCATCTCCGCAAATTACTCTTACTTGTTGAACTTTAGCATCAAATTCTATCCGTTAATTTTTATAAAAGTATGAAAAGATTTAACTAACATTTCAAATTTGTGTTGATTTCCTCCTCTATATACGAGTATTTTTCTCGTATTTCTTTCGTGTAAGTTTTTATGTATTTCACTATATAAAGGACAGCAGCATGCATTCAAAAACACTATTGATGACTGCGTTCTCGACGTTGATACTGAAAGTATTTTTAGCGGTCGTGGTGGCCGTATCACTTTCTGTCTTCAGCTAAATTTTTGAAGAGAGGACGAGCTCCTGAAAACGAGAGGTCTTTATAAGCCTTAATTCTCGGGTCCATAATGAGGAGGTTTCATTTCTCCCTTAGGAGACTTCGCAGCAAAAAATTAGAGATTGCTGCTATGAATTCCTAAAGACTTATGCTGAGCCTGTTTTCAGATTAGCTCAGGACTTGCCAGGCTCAGCTCTTGCTTAAATTAACCATGTAAATTTACCCGCATTTGCATAAGTTATCCGCTTCACTAGACCCCTACTCCATTACTCCTCGACAAATTGACTCGTCTTTACCAAGTTTGGACCAAGACTACGAGGTATCTACGGCGGCCTTCCAGCGTCTCGGCTGTCATGCGTGGATTGAAGACGCTTGGTTGGGTTGCGTGAATACGGGCCTATGTAAGGAGCCGAAGGGGGAATTATTTCAATGGAATTGGAAAAAGCTGGTTGGGTTCAGGTCGATGATGGCTCCTCCCCTTGTAGGAAGGATATGGTTAGGGAGGTAAAATATTTAAAAAAATAAAGCAGGGAAATTTTAGCCCATGTTCTTGCACCCTAGGTACTTTTTTAGATCTTCAGAGCACCATGCTTTAGTTTATTGACCATTGTAGACGGTGGCTTAATTAAAGATGGACCTCTGAAAAACGACGAGATTGGATTAAGATAAAAAAGTGTCTGAGGAAATGAATATTAGAAAGTTTATTTTGAAGAAATGAAGGGGATTTGTCTGGTTAAATTTGAATGCGAGAGAAAAGAATCACAAAATTTCAGAGGGCTGGTGAAATTGGAGAGGATGATGCGCTTCAAAAACTTTCCAGTTCTTTCGGAACTCTGAAGGCCGCTCAGTTGGGTGGTTTGAGTTACAGTCTGGAGGTTCGATCGAGAGGATTGAAATACGCATGCAAAAGATTCGAACTCGGAACAGAGACCACACAAGAATACAAAGAATTAAGCAAACGCCACAAAGACGCTCTTATCTCCTCAGGCCTAGAAAGTGACATGCTCAGGTCATGATTTTCTTTACTTCTACCTTAAATTTGCTGGTAAAATCATTCTTAACACATCATTTACATATATCAGGTGAGTAACGGTAATCGTAACATATTTTACACATTAAGTAACAGCTTTTAGCTGCAGAAGTTTTGTTACTTGGACGGTCGTCCTTCAATATTTATTTTTGTAGGCGGGTCACTGTGTTTAGGCGTCTGCAACACACGCGGCAATTCAAATTCCTCGCAAATCAAAGCGGTAACAATCTTCGCGTTATGAACACGGTTACTCCAACTCACTACGAAATTTGGTCTGATGTAATGAAAGACATTTCTGTGAAATGCTAAATGAAGTTCATCTCAAACCTTAAATTTCTCTTCATAATCAACTGATCGGCGAGTAAAAGGCAAAGAAACTTCTGCATTTCTACTAAGTTTAGTTAACTCAAGACTCGTATGATCAACATACAACATAAATATATATCTATCACTGACTACCACACTGCCTTCATACCTGTCTAACACATGTTTAATTCTGCCTGTATTGATTTGCTGAATTATTTCTCTGCATTGATATTCTATTTACGGTGTTGAATAATTGGTCACAAAATCACGACATCAATAAGCACGAAAATGGGTACACGAATAAAACACAAAATAAATCTCACTTAATTCCCTACTAACTTCTAAAGAACCAAGTACATATCAAGAATTTACCTGTCTGCAAGTACATAATAATTAAGCGTTGCATGTAAACTAACACCTGTTATTGTTGATTTCGCTGTGCATTTCGATCGCAGATCATCTTACATACTCAATCACACACTGATTTTACGTTCTGATTCATCTGTCTCATGTAGTTGATATGTTTAACATATTCACATTGTATCACATGTAAAAGGTCTATTTTTCGCACCTCCACTTTCACCAATGTCTATCATTCCATTGTAATTACACTGAACTCCATTTCGAAATCATCGCCGAAACATTGATCATCCTGCTACTCCTGTTCACATGAAAACGGAATTCTATCACGGTTAAATTCAAAACCCTTATGATATTGTCACAAATGCGTCGCTGGTGAGGGAAACCCCCCTAAAATCTAGTGAATTAAAGCCTCAGTAAACATTTTCACTGTATATGACTAACAAATTCAACTATTCTGGAATTTCGATCATCCTCAATTTGTGGAAATTATTTGGAAAAATCCACAACTGGGAAATTTCTCATTTCATCTCGGGTGATCTTGACTAGATTATTCTCGCGGTAAATGATTCCTTTCGTCCTTGCGCACCATAACTTCTTTCCCCTAAAAGCAGCAAAAAAACTGCTCTAATCTACGGTAGTTTCCTGCCACTTTTCAATTGAACTGTTCTAACGTACTTATTCTGCTGGCACGAAATTCAACACAGACGAGATGGATACAAATTCCAATTCCTCTCTCACTTATCAATGAACCAAAATAAATCTTTTAACCACGATCAACTCCTCTCTGAGTTATCCGACGAAAAAAAAAAATTTTTAGATTACTTTGAAATTTGTTGACCCATAACTGTAAGGAATTTGACAATATAATGGGCTTTTACCCTTTCACATGAATCTGATGATACCACAATTTAAACTTTCGAAATGCTGAATTTTGCACTCTTTCCAAAAAAATTAATTTTCATGGAGTCTTAACTTGCATAAAACACGATTAACTTTAACACGAAATAAGAAAATATTAATTATAATATACTGTATGTTACATCGAATTTGTCAAATAATGAACGTCAATTCAAATGCATGCCCGACATCGTTCCACAATTTCCTGGAAGTGAAAAAACTCCCATGAGATAAACAAGAAAAAATGTTATTCCTTGGAAGAAAAAAAACCTCCAAGAAACCGGAGACACAAATTTTCCTCTCATTTGTCACAAAAAAAGTACATAATGGGAAAACTTTCATTGCCATTGGGCTTTAGAGTTGTTATAGAGTGGTGATACGTGTTAGTTATGTCTATTTGTCATTATTTGACTAATTAATGTATGTATATAGAAGGAAATAAATTTCCATAGGTAAACTTACACAAAGATCAACGTCATGGGCGGCTAACAATTTTTCGACTATCTTCAAACTCTTATTAAATTTATATATATTAAGGAAATCTGCAGATATTTAAGCAACACTAAAACCCTCAGACAATTCACAAAGACTTTGATAATCGTCAGAGACGTTGGCTATCCTGAAACACTTTAGCAATCTTTAATCTCTCAGGCAATGTTCAAACACTTTAGCAATCCTCAATCTCTCAGGCAATGTTCACACACTTTAGCTATTCTCAATCTCTAAGGCAATACTCAAACGTTTTAGCAACCCTTAATCTTTTAGGCAATGCTCAAGCATTTTGGCAATCCTCAATTTTTTAGGCAACGCTCAAGTATTTTGTCAATTCTCAATCTCTTAGGCAATGCTCAAACACTTTAGAAATTTTCAATCTCTTAGGCAATGCCTAAAACACTTTAGCAGTTTTCAACCTTTTTGGCAATGCTCAAGCATTTTGGCATTCCTTAACATCTTAGGAAATGCTCAAGCATTTTGGCAGTCCTCAATCTCTTAGGCTACGCTCTGTGGTGATACGTTTAAATGATAACGTCTATCTGTTATTATTTGATCGATTAATGTTTATAAAAAGGAAAAAGCTTTTCTGCCAATTTTAATTGCACAATCGTGGATTGTCGATAAGTTCTTTTCTTTCTCATAATTTACGTAATCTTGGTTTCAATTAATGGTTTTTCTGACTGCTGTCCTTTCGTTATATTTCAATTGATGCTTGTAAATAACACAATTCATAAAATGCAAGAAGCATACGTAATCGCACTAGAGGGACTCTAATCCTCTGAATACATGAAATGGTAAAAGACTCCCGATATTTCTTTTCAATAGTAAAATGAGGGGATAATGATACACACAGAAAATTTAATACATGTTTCTCTAAATATCACAGGATGGAAAATGAGTCATCTACCACATTTTGACATATGAACCACGCATAATGTCCTATTAACCAGTGCACTACATATTTCAGATCACTGACACACTTAATAGCTGAATAGTTAAGTGTGCCTACGGAACAATTTAGTTCAATCAATGGGCGCTCACATCGAATTACGAGATTTACCCTGTCGATAATCTCGATCACATTGACAATATTAAGATTAAAACTTGCCTTTACTCTGGAGATTCGTTGCTGATGATGGGCTTCGATGTTTAACACTCACGATTATAACACCTTAGCAATAACACTAAATTTTTCCCCTGCCATTACTTGCTGTTACACAATTAATTCTTCCCCTTTATACACTGGTAGGTGCACGTGTAAAATCTGCTGTCATTCGTCGTTGTGATCATTAATTTAATTCCCCTTCAATCACTTCTACACCTACTCCACCCATACCCCTAAACCTATACCTATGCTTAGGCCCTAGATGTCACTCTAGCTACAATAGCCTACATTGCTGTAGAGGTCTAGTTCTCAAGTCCCCGCATCTATCCTTCCTACCGTTTTTATATGAGCTTTGCTCTTCCCACGTATATTTTCCATTTTCCAATCTCCCTATTTGTTCAATGGTCTGAAATAGGTTTCTAAACGTCTGTAAGATACCCTGCCCACTCTTCAATCAACCTGAGAGGTACACGACTACGTAATTCTTGCAAGTGTTTTGACATTTTCCAATAAATTTTGCAAGTGTTTTGACACTTTCTTTAGCCACGAAACCATACACCTCGACTCGTCTCGAGTGCAGGCGCTTGGCTACGGTTCGATTGATGGTTTATTTATACAACAGTGGTTTTACGGCAAGCCCTATATTTTCACGCACCTCTAACGTAGATGTCGATACATATATTTGATATATTTCCCTGAAATCTCAAAATCTTTGTATATATCATTGCTATCATGACAGCTCAAGCATTTTGGCAATCCTCAATCTCTAAGGCAATGCTCAAGCATTTTGGCATGCCCTTCAAATACTCGGGGAATCCTCCAAAATTTACGTAAACAAAACTTGGGCAATACCAGCCCATGTTGTAACATTGACGCGTGAAGTCTTTTGAGAACGGAATAAAATGAACAAATTCTACCTAATTCTATCAGGACAACTTTGGTGACCCGGCAACGTATTTGAAATGCTTTCAAATATGTTCCTGCACAAGAAAAAGCACAATTTTCAACTTTCATGTACATGAAAAAGTACAATTTTCAACTTTCATGCGCAGGAAAAAGTACAATTTTTAACTTTCATGTACAGGAAAAAGTACAACTTGAATGCAGTCTGCGTATCAAAAAATTATCCCGCGAAAATTGAGTTAAGCTAAAATATCATTGAAATTTAGTCCAACGATTGATGTTATTTTAAGTATGCCGAAAACTAATAATCGGGGTTACCGGAATTAGGTAACCCCGATTATTAGTTTTCGGTACACGTAAAACAACATCAATCGTTGGACTAAATTTCAACAATAGTTTAGCTTAACTCAATTTTCGTGGGATAATTTTTAGTGATCGCTGTTTTAGTTAGTTTAGTTCACATGTACCGCATCAACAAAACAGAGAGAAAAATGATCGGAGATTCAGAATTAAGTAGTTGAAAACTATTCTTACAATGTAATTACTTATGTTAATAAAAAAGCTAATGGTTTTCACAACCTGATTACACAATCTGAACATCAAAGGCTATGTATTTACATAAACTTTTTCTAGAAATATCAGCAATTAATTTCTCTAGGCCCATTGTTTTCCAGTGAACATTAAGTATTTTATTTTCTCACACGAATATTATAACAAACAAGAACATTTTTAAAGTTTTGTGCATTGTTTGATGTAGTAATCAGGAATATACATTGATGATAACTATTTTCTAATCTAAACATGAATACATTCTTTGAATTACTGCGAGTAAGAAGAAATAAGAATAACAAGAGACAGCTTAAGAAAAACAAGCTTTTGGATCTTGAAAGTCGATAATGTTGTCAGTCAACATTTAGTTACTAAATGGAATTGAATTTGTAGATAAAATTACCAGAATAGAATAGGTTAGGATAATGTGAACGAGCCGTTTGGTTCATTCTTGGGTTGTCACCTAAGTTTCATACCGTCTAAAGTAAAGGCATCGATGACGCACATGCGCCTCAATCATTCAAACTAGTTCAGTTACACGCACTTTACTCCCGCACAGGCATTTTAGTCACGCACATGTAACGCAATCATACACAGACCACAAGAGTTGGGGTTTTAGAATCAGTACTTCATAATACTTGGAGTCCCTATCTAATATTTGGCGAAACGATTCTTGAATGTGTTCAAAGTGCCAGTAGAAACGATGTTTTCGGGCAGCTGATTCAAAGTTTCGGCAATTGTAATTGGAAAGAAATTTAGAGCTAAGGGTGCCTTGAAATTTCTTACCATTAAATTTTGACCATTATTTACTTACATTGGATGCTGACATTCAGCTACGTAAAATTGATGGGTAATTTTTGAGCCAACAAATATTTCAGTTGCATATACTTCTATTTTACAACAAAAAACACGCATTTAAAATTGAAACATTTGCGAAAAAAGTTACTTCTTTTGTTCCATCATCTCAAATTTTAGAGCGCCGGCATTTCCACAGCTGAGAATGAGCAGTAAATAAAGGGTAAACAATTTCAAATTTAGAAGCCTAATTTTCTAAGGCAGATAATTTTAGCTGCGCTTCTTTTTGAAGTTGGGCGTCGGCTTGAAATATTGACTGGAGGCTGCTAAAGTAAGCAAACTTTGCCCTAACTTCAACTCAGGTTCTAATTCTTGGAATGATATCTGCAGAGCGCTGAAGCTGCGGAAACATTTTAATATTTTTCATTGCAAATATTTCTGCCCTCTTCTCTATCAACAATTGCTTAATTTCAACAGCCTATATTTAAATAATTTTAGAAATTGTTACGTAAAATCTCATGTGTTCGATTGCCTTGTTTGTGCAGTACTGCGTGACTTCAAAACTCTGATAACTCTGCTCCTTATAGTTTGCTGAGAATTGTTTCTGTATGTAGAACACGAGGTACTAAGCATCAAGCGTTACTATTTACAAAATCGGTAAAAACTTTTCTTGCAATTGTTTATTGCTGAAGCATGAAGGGTAAGCTCATTTTTACCAAGGAAAACCGTAGCATTTGTTAACTACTGCAGGAGGTAGATTTTGTTTAGAACACAGACTTTCACACCCACTGCGTCACTGATACTGATGACTGTTTTACTGGGGTTCTTTCTTAAGTCAGGAGGCCATCGAATTATAATGAATATTGTACGATAATAGAATTAAAATAACTCGAATGCATCCCTCTCATAATTAAAGGAAGGGCATATTACTTCTGAAAAACAGCATTTCAAACTTTCTGGCTTCCGAGGGTTTGCCATCGTCACTGAGCTGCGACGATGTGGTCTTCTTCGAGGAATTATTTAGCTTGTGATAGAACTAAAATTAAGCATCCATGCTTGTTATTTGCTCACCAGCGATGTTGGAAACAGTTACGTGCAACTGAGAATATTATTGCGATAACCGATAAATTTATCAAGATCTACTAATTTAAAAACAGTGTATCTCCATCTCTTATTTTCTCTTTCTCTCTTTCTGTGTGTGACTGTCCCATTACTTCCTATCTATTAATGAAAAAAAACACTGAACTGAGATCTGAGCAGGTATACATGTATGATATTATAAGCATTGTATTGTGGATACCAAAGGCGCCGGACTACTATAAAATACGCCATTTTTTCCTCTCATTAACTTTCTTTTCCTACACGACCATGTGATCGGTAGATAGGATGATGAATGAAAGTTCTTTATATGTTCATGGAAAATAATTTTTCATTATTACCCATGGTAAATTTTCTTGATTTCTCTACAGACGCTTATCATGTGCAAATTTATAAAATTTACGTATTTTAAAACTAACATTCAAGTTACTCTTTAATGGAACCTCATGCAACGTTAACTAACTGAATACCAACATACTTATCTAACTAATAGAATTAAAGATCATTAAAAAATATTCAAAAACATTATTCATCTCTTACAATATGTCTAAACTTCATAGGTATCTGCATCTACTTATATAATAGACAATGTATCTCAATTTCCCTCTCTCTCTTTCTTTCTCTCTTTATCTCTATTTATCCCTATATCTGTGTGTGTGTCCGTACTTTTATTTCCTATCTATTATTGAAGAAAATTATTGAATCGAAATTAGAATGGGTTCACGTGTATTATAAGCATTGTATTGTGGATACCAAAGATGCAGGATTACTGTATAATACGCCATTTTTTCCATTATTAACCTTCTTCTCCTACACGACCAACGACAAACCTGAAAACTGTTTTTATTTAATAGACTAGTAGACCCACACGTTAAAATTCACTTGTTTTTACGGAATTTTTTCATTTAATTTACCAGTGGACGCGGGCTTTGCAAAGGAGTTTCCACATTGAAAGATGTGCCTTTGGTATTTACAATACAGTGCTTACTATACATGTATACCCTACTGAATTTCCTCCTATCTAAATCCTTAAGAGCGTGACAGAGAGACGGACCAAGCAAGCAACAAACTATTTATTATTAGAAAGTGGGATCCTTAATTTAAACATACCGTGGAATTTACGCAAACTATTTAGGTCATGTTATCGAAATGTATACAGAATAGAAGTTCTTTGTGTATTCATGAAAACTATTCATTCAAAAAATAATATTTCGTCGTAAATCTTTGATACATTTATCTTTATATTAACTTCAAATTAGTCAAATCTAAACAGTTGAATATCAGCTGAAACTGTCTATTAATCTTATAATCGATAGCTAGCGATGAAGTTTTCACTCAATATGGTGATAACCAATAAACTCATAATTCCAATTAAACCTATGACGATATTAAGGTGTGTTTTAGATAAAGCATAGATGAGTTCTCATTATTATTTGAATGAACTATCTTCATATTTAGGAGAAACTTTAAAAAGTACTTAAAAATTTATCATTTAATGTTTAACTTGTCTGCCCTAATGCAAAGTACTGTTTATTTAAAAACTAGCGTATCCATGCCATCAAAAATGATGGCATATATTGTTGGAAAGATATTGAACAAAATTACAGTGGAGTTTCCATGCTTAAGCTTATTTCAAAGGTAACTTATTTTTCTTGTGACAGTAATAAACACCTAGAATACAGTATTTTTGAGCTGCAATACAAGTAGTTATAGCCATTCGTGTCGTATCCTAGATACAGAAATACAGCATTACTGAAAGCAACTGCGAGCTTGTGTATGTACGTATATTGTAATATGCAATACCCCGCCGAACTCGGTATCCACGATACGGACTCGAGCATATAAGGCTCTGGATCTATCTATTTTGCTTGATAGTGATTTATTATAGTGCACTTGTACAGCAAAAATGAGTGTATTAATTTACCAGTGAACTGAAACCAAGACTGCCAGAGCTTATTTCTTCCTATCTATTCTTAAGGGCGTGACACGAAACATATAAATAAATATATAAACACACGACGGTCATTATTAGTATTAGATTAGATTGAGATAGTATTAGCATTAGATAGTCTAGCGTACCCGTGCCATCAAAAATGATGGCAAATACTGTTGGAAAGATATTTAATAAAATTACATATATGAACGCAATGCAATATATTTAGTTATATATATATTTACAAAGGACAAACGTTTTAATTTAGTATTTCATTAATGCCAACATTCCTAGTGAAAACCAAGACACTTAGTTTTCTACTGCTGCAGTCGACTCTGCAATTCGTGTCATATTCGGGTACAATGTACCCGAATCATAGGGCAATACCCCGCCGAACTCGGTATCCACGATACGGACTCGAGTATATATGGCTCTGGATCTCTCTAATTTTTTTGAAAGTGACACGAAACATATGAATAAATAAATAAATCTATAAATAAATATATAAATAAATAAAAAAATATATAAACACAAGACGGTCATTCTTAGTATTAGATTAGATTAGACTAGTAGACCCACACATGAAAAAATTCACGTGTATTTTACTGAAATTTTTTCGTTTGTTTGCCAGTGGACGCAGTCTTAGGGAAGGAGTTTTTATATTGAAGAATGTGCCTTTGGTATCCACAATACAATGCTTACAATACATACCCTTCCGAATTTTCTCCCATCTAAATCCTTAAGAGTGCGACAGAGAGACGAGCCAAGAAAGCATGCAATCAATCAATCAATCAAGCAAGCCAGCAACAAACTGTGTATTATTATTTAGTGGGATTACTGAATTCAAATACAAGTTTAAAAAATACATTTAATTTCGAAAGTTTACACAAACATGTCCAAATTCCAATTCGTAAACGAGAATGTTGACCAGTAGGCTCTCCGTCTCGACTCTACTTCTCGCTTTTCTCTCTCGGCTCATTGCTATGCCCAACTGGAATTCAAAAGTAATTTTATCGGTTGTCACTAGTTTGAGACCAAAAGTATCAGTGATACTGATGAATTAATAACCCATAAAAGATAATAAAAGGATAACCAATAATCCGACGACGTCATCCAGATTATTTATTAGGATAAGAAGTAAAATAAAGTAGATTACAAGGCGACGAATAATCTATACTATAATAAGAGCCCCGTCCGTCCGTCTGTCTGTGTGTCACACTCTTCTAATCGATAGCTTTGATAGCAACAAGGATAAAGCTTAAGAAATACAAGAAATCATTCTATTGAATTATTTTTCTGCGGCAATTCAATTCGCTTTCATTTGCATTATGGTATCCAGAATACACAATCGGTTTATTTTTACAAATAGAAATTTTTTTTGACCTTTATTTGTTGAAATTCATCATGATGCTTTGAAATTTTGAATTGATAATGCGAAAAGAAATGTTTTAAATTAGTTTGACCAGTAACCGGGCTACCACTTAGTATAGGGCCAAAGATTTTGGAAATTGATTTCGTGTCACGCTCCTAAGAATACTCGTAGATTAGCACTGGCGGTCTTGTTTCAGTTCACTGGTAAATTAATACATTCATTTGCGCTGCACAAGTGCACTATAATAAGTCATTTTAAAAAAAAATTAGAGAGATCGAGAGCCTCATATACACGAGTCCGTATCGTGGATACCGAGTTCGGCGGTATATTGCGGCTGAAAAATACTGTATTCTAAGTGTTTATTACTGTCACAAGAAAACTAAGTTACCTTTGAAATAAGCTTAAGCATGGAAACTCCACTCGAACGAAAAAAAGACTGAATCGAGAGCGAAAAAGAAGAGGGAGAGAAAGATTATCTCAAGAAAGATTTATAAATATTTTTTGCCATAATTTTTGATGGCACGGGTACACTGCCGCGAAAAACTGAGACACACCGAAATGCATGCTAGGATAATAACCGTGAGTGGACGCTCTCTTTTCATTGATAATGCGAAAATAAATGTTTTAAATCAGTTTTACCTGTAACCTGGCTACCACTTAGTATAAGGCCAAAGATTTTGGAAATTGAGTTATTGTTTTCGGAATTGTGATTTTCTTGAAAAGTTTCAAAAAGATAATGAAGGATATTTCAGAATAAAATTCTGGCAAAAAAGTCCAACATGGATAGAAACGTGTCCAACCGTAAGATAGAAGCAGCAAGACTTCGACAGCAAGAAAGACGTTGTTCGTCCGGTAGAAAACTGATTCTTTTCCCAAGCCCAAAACTGATGCGTTTGGGAACAAATTATGAACGAGCATTGCACTAATTGAAATAATTTATGACGATTACGCCCACCACAGGTACAGGCGTCCTTCTGTTTTTGGTCAACAGGAAGATAGAATCTCCTCATGGTACGCAGAGCTATAATACAAGCCAATTCTTATTTGATGTTCGCCGCGTTGGAAACAGAGGAATGGATTCAGAATGAATAGAACGCAGCACAGAGAGAATTAATCAAGTTGATTGAATATATTGACCATTAACCATGACCATATTGGTTGAATGCAGGTCTTTAACTAAAACCAAGCACCATAATGTACACATGGTACAATAATAAATTCACGAGTTGCAGGGTTAGTCCTGAGATTAGGATGGAATTTTTTGACACAATGCCCATGAATATTGCTTCATATTTTATACATTTCATACGAACGCTCCATAGAGCGGCTGGAGGATTGTGACAAGCGTCATTCTTTACGAAATGAAGAGGTAAAATTTAAAGAATGTTCCATGGGTTGTAGGCTGCTCTAAAACGTAGTAAAACCCTCATTCCAACTGTAACATTTATTTATGAATAATGAGAATTCAGACCCGCTCCATGTTGTAAATGGCTTGACAAGTCTCGAGTAGAATAGAATAGAATATGGCTACAGGAACGAGTCGTAAAAGTATGAATGCAAGAAACAAGGCGGCCTAGTTGTACGGAAGCGTACTTGAAATTGCTTTTCCCGCGTAGTAACAAGCGCAAGCATCGAAAACGTCATGTCTTAGAATGTGCAGACCCACTTACGTAAATCACTTCAGACCCTGCAACATTTTTTGCCCTCCGGACTTAACATTACGGTTTACAAAGAGCGCATTACCACGTCGTAAATCAAGTCATCAGTCACAACACCTCCACAAGATGGACGTGCCAAGGCTACTCGGCTCATGTGTAATTCGAGACCTTCGATGGGAATTAAAGATCAATTATTCCCAGGAATATCGACGGACACCGTCCATTCATTACTGTGCAACATCGATTAGGGCTCTGCGGGACAGCAAGCGGGCGGTCTCTGGCACGATTGCATCGCAGTGGCTGCTGCAGCTGGGTATTTCTATTCTCGTAGGAATAACATTGGGAGTGTCAACAGAGGTGTTGAATTGCCTCTTCTCGTAGGGGTGTACGACTCCAGCAGTTGACGGAAGGTCTGTTGACATAACAGAACCAAGGCAGTGGATGTATTGGCTGGGAATCCTAGAATGGCTTCCAGTTCTTTGATGCAGAGCCAATTGATGAAGTTCTCAGAGCTGTTTGTGAGCGAGAATATCACAAGGGTCACAATTTAGTTGAGGCAAACACAGGCAACAGCACTGTAATGCATTCTCTAGAGACCACTTGCTATACAGCTACCTGGGCAGAAGTAAATCGAATGATCGTGGCGTTTATATGTGAGTTGTGAGTGTGGACTTATCAGTGAATTCCCATTCTGGGAGGTTTTTTAACGCGTCATCAAATTAAAGTGATGCACAACTAATGGTTTTGATTCAAGTTCAAAACTTATTGGAGTGCATATGTTGTCCACATGTCAGAGCAGATTAAAAAAACACACTTAGACCTGATACCTTTCCTCTACTATTCAATTCATCATGTCGATTAATTAGAGAGCTTTTGTCTTTGTTTCAGGAGTGAATTCTGGTATTCTAAATTTGATCAATCTAAATCTGTTCTAAATCACTAACTCTTGGTCTTGAGTATACAGAGTAACAAAACAATTCGTGTGTCCTGATAGTAATGATACATTCATAGGTTTGCATATTACAGGCGATGTATGAGGTATATGTATTGGGTGTATATATCTTACGAGAAACAAGGTATCAAGTGTGGAGCGGCGATGGGGTAACAACTCACAAAAATAAACAACCGAGAGGCAAGCTCGAAGGCTGAAGGGGAAACATAAACAGTAGGGGTGAGAAGGTTCGAGGTGTTTGGTTTCATGGCTAAAGGAAGTATCACACACGAGGAAATTTATGGGTAAAGACCCTGATACTCTCAAAAATTACGCAGTCGTTGAAGAGTGGGCGGGTTATATCACAGACGTTTCGAAATCTATTTCAGATCATGGGACAAATAGGGAGATTGGAAAATGGAAAAGATACGTGGGAGGAGCAAAGCTCATATAAAAACGGTAGTAAGGATAGAAGGGGAAGACTTGGGAACTAGATCTCGGCGACGATGTAGGCTATTGGAACTAGAGCGGCATCTAGGTCTACGGCATAGGGGGATTTAGGGGTACCGTGATAAGAGGGAAAATTAGCGGCATCTTTAAGTTCTTATATCGTGAGTGTTTAACATTGTAGCCCATCATCAACAACAAATCTCCAGTGTAAGGGCTAGTTTTAATATTGTTATTGTAAATGTGTTCGAGGTTAGCGACAGGGTAGATTTTGTAATCTGATGTGGACGCCCATTGATTTAACTAAATTGTTCTGTGTGCACACTTAACTATTTCCCTATCAAGTATGTAATTAATCTGTAATGGTGCACTGGTTAATCAGTATGCGCGGTTCATATGCCAAAATGTGGTAGATGACTCACATTTCCCATCCCGTATTGTTTAGAAAAGAATCTATTAAATTTTCTGTGTGTATCATTTATCCCTTCTATTGCCATTGAAAGAAAGTATCGTGTACACGTTTTACCATTTCATGTATTCAGAGGATTAGAGTCCCTCTAGTGCGATTACGTATGTTTGTTGCATTTAATTAATTGTGTTATTTAGAAGTGTTAATTGAAATATAACGGAAGGACAGCATTCAGAAAAACCATGCATTGAAGCCAAGATGACGTAAATCATGATAGAGAAAAGAACTCCTCACCAATATATCAATGTTCAATGAAAAGTAGGCAGGAAAAGCTTCCCCTTTTTATATCCATTAAATAATCAAATTAATAGTAAATGGACTTTATTAGACCTCAATTAATAATAAATAGATGTCACACCTATTATACGTATCGCCACGCTTAGCAATAAACGAAAACATTTGACATTGACTAGCTTGATCAAGTACTGAATATTGGGCAGCTTTGCAATCGGAAATCAGATAAACTTATGAAGATTTTAAACACAATAAAACAGCAACAATGCTTAATTAAATAAAACAAGAACACTTATACATTCAGTGAAATGATGGGCTCATAAATTCAATAAATTATCAGAAATCCTAAATTCAAAACAGTAACAACTTCCACACGAATGTCGTAGGAATAAAATAGTTTACGACTACCCTGAGAACCGTCTTATTAGTTGTATATCCTCTCCTCTCGCCAAGTCTAGGATTTTCTGAGGAAAATAATTAGTTGATGTATACCCAAAAATCTTGTCCTGTTATAAAGTATTATGCTACAGTATTCATACAATAATAGTTTAGAGAATTGATTATTTTGTAGTTTATGCAGTAAGAAAAGGGTTAAGTACAATTACAGTACATATGAGTAAACTGTGTATGAGATCTTAATTATATTAAGTCAGATAGCTTTATGGTGTAAATTGGCTCTGTCAAATCGATGGTACAAATAGTCTCGGTCAAATAACTCGATGGTGCAAGTAGAATCAGTGAAATTTACTCGATAGTGTTACTAGACTCTCTCAAGTCAAAATACTCTGTCATTGGCAAAATTATTCATCGTGATTTAAAAAGCACTTGCATCCACCAGGTTGTTAAGGGAAACTTAGTTTCTGTAGCGTTTTATTTTAGCTAACAGAATGAAATTTTAAGAATTTATTTTGAGTAAACGCAATGAATGTCTTATGCGCTCTACTTCGAAATTCATTCTTTGCTACGCGCTTAAGATCTTACGAATACAAGAATATTCATATTATGTGAGTTTCTACACATACCACATTGATATACGACACCATGAAATCAAACATATTTTACGTATAATAATTTTTCCTCTCACTGACGGTTTTTCCTCTAAAATATTCCGAAGTGTAAGTGAAAATTGCAATCGTGAATACAAGAGAAATGCACGTACAACGGTATTGATATAATATTTTTTTAAAGCAACAAGAAATACATGAAAGAACAATATAAGTTAATTATGGCTGATCAATTTAGCTGGCCACGATACAAAAGCATGATATTTTAGAACCATGTACCACAAAATATTAAATAATTAACTCACATATACAAAATAAAGCCGACAATATTCTCCCAAAGTTCAAAAGCTCTAGATGTGTGTGCACTCTATAATGCTGACAATTGACGTTGATCAGGTTTCAAATGAATTAACAAGAATTTGTGAACTAGATTAATTCTGATGACTTGATTTTGTGTCAATGAGATTTTTCGTATGCTTTTGTTCAGGGTGACACTATATTTGGATTCATGAAAGGGTATTGTTTTCTCGATTCAGTGAACTTGTCATCGCACAAAAGCTAATCTTTTTACTCAAGTAAATTCTACTCCAAAGATATCACAATTTTCATTCGTTACTCGCTAGGCGTGCTCCAAAAACAATGGTTTTTTCCGAACGTAACTTGCATGCTTGCAAAAAATTATCGTCGCTCTGACACGTGGGACTCGTTATCCAACAATGGGCTATCGTTTTTTGACTTAGGTAATTTATGATATGAAAAGATATCACTGTTTTCAATTCCACGGCTCAAGATGCCACTAAAACAGTCATTATTTTCATCAATGTAACATGCAAGCTCTCTAAAAACTATCGTCACTCTGACTCGCAAAAGTCGTCATCACACAAAAGGCTATCGTTCACATCAAAGGAGCAGACAGAACCAGCAATCGGCGCCTAATGCCACGGTTCCCAGCCATGATGGAGGAGGCGGTCTCACGAAACTTGCGTTCAACGGCCAAAAATCCCATCGAGGATTTAATTTCATGGCGTCCATATGAGTTTAAATCCGCTGTTGCTTCTATCGTTTTCTTTTGTGCTCCCAGCGAAAAACTATAAGAAAAACTATTGCCCCTACAATTATGCTCTTACTGAGTAAAAAATCTTCTTGAACTTTTGGGAGCACGAATTTTCCAAGAACCTTCCTTACACTTAACAAATGACCTGAATACAGATAGTTTTCACGCCAATTTACAGAATTTTATAACCAAAAAGTCATAACGTATGTTATAAAGGGTGTGGCAACAGTCATATGATATATTTAGAATTAATTTATGCAAAAACTACTTGAGATAGAAACTTCGGGTAAATTGCAAACGAAAGAAAGGGTTTTGGAGTTTTTATTTAAATAGGATATTATCTAAATGTCCACTATGTTGGTTTATGCACATGCGCATTCTTTTCGTAACAGAATCTATCACTTTTCTTAGCATCTCGTGAGGAATGTTGCGAATCTCTTGAGAAATATTTTCTTTAAAATGTTCCAAAGTACGAGGCCTATAATGTGTACTTTTGACTTTAAGTACCCCCATAAAAAGAAATCCAAAGGGGTCAAATCACAAGATCTAGGAGCCCAAGGAATATCACCAAAACGTGAAATTAATCGATTTGGGAAAATTGTCTTTAAAAGTTGAATTGATTCCTTTGCTGTATGGGCTGTTGCACCATCTTGTTGAAACTACATATTCCCATTTTGAATTTGAGGTCTTAAATATTCTTCAATGAATTTTCGATATGCAGCTCCAGTTACAGTCGCAGTTTCTCCATTCTGATTTTCAAAAAAATAGGGACCAATAATCCTTTCACTTGTCATACCGCACCAGACAGTAACTTTTTGTGAGTGAAGTGGGATTTCATGCACAATTTTTGGATTTTCAGCACTCCAATATCTACAATTTTGTTTGTTCACATAACCGGAAAGGTGAAAATGTGCCTCGTCAGACATTTTGAACATTTTTTTCTTTTGAAGACAATTATCCCAAATCGATTAATTTCACGTTTTGGTGATATTCCTTGGGCTCCTAGATCTTGTGATTTGACCCCTTTGGATTTCTTTTTATGGAGGTACTTAAAGTTAAAAGTATACATTAATAGGCCTCGTACTTTGGAACATTTGAAAGAGAACATTTCTCAAGAGATTCGCAACATTCCTCCCGAGATGCTAAGAAAAGTGATGGATTCTGTTACGAAAAGAACGCGCATGTGCATCAACCAACATGGTGGACATTTAGATGATATTCTATTTAAATAAAAACTCCAAAACCCTTTCTTTCGTTTGCAATTCACCCGAAGTTTCTATCTCAAGTAGTTTTTGCATAACTTAATTCTAAATATATCATGTGACTTTTGCCACACCCTTTATTACTAGTACGGATATTTGTACTGGCATGTTCAGAAACTGTAACAGACAGCATACATTTGTTACACCGACGTTTGGGGATGCTTAATCTGTATAACTGAATTTAGAAGCTGTTAAACCTGCATAAGCAATGTTTTTTTAACAAAAAATTGAAAATAAATTATCTATAGCCTTCACCGAAACAGCGTTTTGTATCAAAATTATTTGGATGAGCAATATACTGCTATTGTACTAATGTTAGTATGATATAACTCAATTTATTAGAGCGTCTTATATTTTTGGCATGCAATTTCTTGAAACCTTTGGCAAAGAATATTAGCGTAGTGAGTATATTGATATTACAAATGAGATCCTAATATTATATAATTACAATATGGCTATGATTTACAACAAACATATAACACATAAGTAACATTGGTAATATTGCTTATAAAATACTAATTTATACATTAATTACAATGATAATAATAATAATATTCATAATTACAATAACATTTCAAGAAGAAAAACTGCAGAAATATTTGTAATAAGATTGATATTAATCATATTTTATGAACAAAAACATCACTACTCCCTCTGGTCGGAAATTGTTGATACACAAACCGAAAACAGTCCTAAATTTTGGTGTTTCCTTTTTGTTATTTATCGTTTGTACATTGCCATGTTAATGTATTGCAGTAATATATGAAGTATATGATTAAAGTAACACATTTTATTTGAATCAAACCTTTCGTATTGGTTTATACTATTTTCGGACAAGCTTGAAAATTTATATACACGAACAATTTTGGATCATAGGGACTATTATATTAATTAATAAATTTAGCAACACTCCCAATGATTTTCTTGAAATAATATCAATGAAGAGCGTGTTGCGCAGGCAGATTTAGCAGTGACGGTCTCAGTGAGAGAGACAGCAGTCTGGCTGTCCCAATATGTTAAGTGGCTTTTTTTACGGCCCGACTGGCGAGGTAAGTTACTCATACAGTTGCCTCAAGTGATAGAATTACCTCGAGGGATATTAATACAGTGGCCTCAAATAATACTCATAGGATTGGTTCAAAGGATGCACCTATAATTTCTTTAAGTGATAGAACTGAATTGCAAGATATCCATAGAATTACCTCATGAAATACGTATAGAATTGCCTCGACTTATACTCATAGAATTTCCTCAGGTGACACAAAATTACCTCTAGTGATACTCATAAAATTGTTTTGAGTGATACTCATACAATTGCTTTTAGTGATACTCATACAATTGCTTTTAGTGATACTCACAGAATTACCTTTAGGGATACTCATACAATTGCCCTTAGGGATACTCATACAATTGCCTTTAGTGATACTCGTACAATTGCCTTTAGTGATACAGAATGACCTCTAGGGATACTCATAGGATTGTCTCAATTACCACTGAACTTTAACAAAGCAAGGCCCTACCAGCCTCGTGGCTGGGTCATGGGAGATTGTGAAGCGGCAGTCTGTATGCAAATTTCAAACTGCAGAACACCTCAAGTCAAGATCTCCAGTTGACTTTGTTGTTTTTTTGCTGCAATAATGTGTTGGGCCAGAGGCCTCTGTAATAACGTGAAGAGGTAAGATTAGTATTTCACGGTGCGTGAAGGTGTAGCAAAATTTCTTGTGAAGAAAGAAAAGTTTGACAGATCGAATAGCGTCCACAAGAAGTTTTGTTCTAGCTCTGCCTCTGATTTTTAAATGATAACATTTAAGGTTTAAGAAAGTGGCTTAGGCAACATAGGACGTATATTGAGCGATTAATTAAATATATTTAAAGCATTTAATGAACCACATGTATGTAGTTAAACTGTTCTGTTATCTCTCTTCTACCTTGTATTTATGGCATGCACAAATCTGAACATTGAAATGATTTAATTCAGTTCTTGGAAACCTCACGGAAAAAGCATTCACATGAACTGCACTTGTACGACTGAAAAACTTGAGGGCATTATTGACAGTCTTTCAAGTAGGAAGGATACGAGCTCATTGAGGTTTGTATAAATATTTAGGATTACCAGTATGTTTGATATGCACAGCGTAATTCCTGCAGAAGTCTTAAGTACGAAAAAATGCTCTTAATTATCATTTGACACTGAAATTGTAGTCGGTTTACAATATAACTTTGAGCTGTTGATTCTGATTCAAGTGACAGTTCTTATATGCATGATCATGAAATCAAATTTTTTCGAAAACATGATAGAAATTAGTTAATGTGACATATTTTCAAAAGAGGGAAAATATCCATCGTATATTTATACTCACAATGAACATTTTAATCATACTTCATTTTTCTTGAACCTGCAGAAGTTCCAAAATAACAACACATTCTCTTCCTTCTCTAATAATCCTCAAGAAACAAGGCCATGTGAGGACCCACAAGCCTCAGTAAAGCTAGGTCTAGGCTCTATTAGCCCATTTACAGCCTCCATTCATTTTTGTTGTTAGTCAAATTCTTGAGATCGCTCATGACATTTTTTTAACATTTTTTTATCATGCCATCTACGCAACTTCTCGTATCATTCATTCATTCATTCATGAATCTATCCATCCATACGAGTATACATCCATACAACGTTCATCAATACACAACTCGATCTGTCTTGACATACCGACACTGAAGTTCAAAACACACAATAAGGAGTGCATTATTTGCTAACACTCAACGTGTGATTGCAAGGCTTATTTCAAGATCCAACGTCTAAGAAAACAACGGAGTACTCAGGAAAATTTTCAGCAAATATGTTGAAGGGCTGTGACAGAAGTTATTGAACAGGCACTAACTCATATAGAAATGCTATATTCATAAAGTTAAACATTAACAAACCGTTGGCCGTAATTTTGAATGAACTAGAAGAAAATTTTACTTAGTAATATTCATTAAATTTTCAAATAGGTTTATTTGCACTAAACTGTATTAATAGCCCACAACACCAGTCTTCAGCTAGATCACGAATTTCGCATGAAAATATATTGTGTGGGAATCTGATTTCTATCCTTTTTTATATCCTGAGTTTGTAAAATTACAGTAATTGAAATATCACAGGTTTTTCTATAAACAAGTCTAGAGACAAACCTTGATTAAGCGTAGTTCTGCATTTTTCTGCTTACAGACATAATGTTACAAAGTCCAGTCCAAAAATTTCCCGTTGACCATTTCCACTAGCCACGAAAAACAGATCTTCATTTATGACGAGCGATCTCAGTGTCCATTCTGAAATGCATCACCAAAAGAAATGGATTCTAGACTTTGGGAAAGGTTTACTTTCTATAAAAATTAAGAGTTAATGGTGACACAGATACTGATAAAAACCCACTGCTAAAATGTGCGGCGATAGATTAACATACAGGCAGATAAATGCATAAAATGTGCAGAAGATGGAAAATATAGTCGTGTTGCAAGCAATGTAACCACACACATTGAATATAGAAAACATATTTTTAAAAATGCCCCTAAAGAAAAGTCAATATACAAATCAACTGTAAATTAAAGAATTTCGTAGGACACCGAAACAAATAATCAAAAGCATCAAACATTACAGAAAGCACTGTGAGATATCTCTGTTTTAAACGTAAACAACATGACCCACGTTCGTGATCATTTTGCGAGCTGATAAAACAGAGGAAGACAAGCTTCAGATGACAAGACTAGACAAACTTCGTATGTACTGTTGCTCTCGATAGAATATTCACAAGTGCCGTGTTCTGGCAGTACCATGAGGGGAAACATTCATGAGACCTGATCGTACATATAAAATATTCAGAAGTGTCACGCGGTGGGGGTCAAAATATTCAATTGGACGGAGTGGCAGCAGGGGGGAGTCGCCCCCTGACAATGCAGTGTCTGCCACCAATTGCCATAAGTTGGGACCGGGAGACGAAAACTCGCCAAACTTGCGCTGCATTTGCATGATTCTTGCCACAAAATGGGGCCGTTGAGCTTTGCTTCTGTCGGGACCTTTTTTAGCTAATGGTGCAAATTGGGCGTTTTTATAGCAGTGCAAATTGACTTCTTTCCAAGTTAAGTAAATTGGACGGTTGTGTGATAGTGAAAAATGACTTTTTTCTAAGGTAAGTAAATTGAAATGTTTCATTACATTGAAAATTCGATTATTCCAAAATATAGCACGTTAGATGTTTTTACATTTAAAGGTTGAAATTACTTTTTTCCACGAAGCAAATTAAATACTTTTGCACATATGAAACTGCTTATCCCAAGTTGAACAAATAAAATTTTTTCATATGACGGACGTTAACTCGTTTTCTAAATGGTGAGCCATTAATTGTCGAAATATGTGATAAATTTCTTTGAACAGCGGTGAAACCACAGCGTTACCCAACCAGAGGGGATTTTTTTTATAAAAACGTCGATGTGTAAACATTTTCATTGAAGGAAAAATTGATGTTTTCGTTAACAAGGGAGCCAAGGATGGTATCCCAGGTTTTTGCTAAGAATGCAAGTTTCGCTTTCAGCAACACTTTCTTTTGTTTATTTTTCATTTTGTGTATTAAAAATATATGCTTGCATGCGTATCATAAAGTTTCATCCAAACCTTAGTTCTGCATAACACCGAATTCGATACGAAGAGTATTAAAAAATCTTGGCCTTACATGTACATTTTCTTAGAATTGTTTTATTCATAATGTCAAGGTTCATTGATTATGACATTTCAAAAGATTCTAATAAAATAAAGAATATTTTATATTATGTACATTCTTTTAATTACACCGTTGCAGGTCAATCATGAGCCGAAATATTTGTTGTACAATTCGTAATGCAGTATGTATGGAATCTCGTTACTCAATCCATATTTTAACATGACATTCAATTGAACTACAAATTTCGCATTATGGACATGAATTACACAATCACAATGCAATCACACAATCACATCATCTCTACAATGAAAATATATGCAATTACGCTGCTCAATCCACGTTATTGTAACGAGAATGCGATCACCCAACGAAATTATGCATATCGCCATATCCACATCTCTGCATATTGTATCTTAATGCCATTACATGGCTGAGCTCCAAACCAATATTGTCTTTGTACACTGCATGTTGAAAGCAATAGATGGCTGAGCTCCAAACCAATATTGTCTCTGCACATTGCATCTTGAAGCCAATACATGGCTGAGCTCCAAGCCAATATTATCTCTAAACACTGCATCTTGAAGCCAAAACATGGCTGAGCTCCAAGCCAATATTATCTCTAAACACTGCATCTTGAAGCCAATACATGGCTGAGCTCCAAGCCAATATTATCTCTAAACACTGCATCTTGAAGCCAAAACATGGCTGAGCTCCAAGCCAATATTATCTCTAAACACTGCATCTTGAAGCCAATACATGGCTGAGCTCCAAGCCAACATTGTCTCTGCACATTGCATCTACAAGTCAATACAGGGCTGAGCTCCAAGCCAACGTTGCCTCTACACATTGTATCTTGAAGTCATTACATGGCTGAGTTCCAAGCCAAGATTACACGTCAATGTTCCTACACAAAAGTTGACGTTGATGCCCTTGGAGTGAGCCACGATTGATACGTGGAATTTATTCAAAAATTTCTCGTTAGCTCCAATGGATCAATCACGAGCCAATTGAGGGAGCCCATTACTTGCCACCTACAACTTGGCCATATTGACCCAACAGCCACTATACGAGGCAGCTCGTTTTACTACCAAGATTAAGTGTCATAATACATCTTGACGGAGCCGCTCGTTACTGATCAAGACAATAATCTTTATGGATCATTACTCGCTGTAGCTCATTAACTTCCTCTTCTAAGAAAGAGTATATCAAGTTTTTGTCTTTAATGAGTTTGCAGAGTTCCTCATTGTGGGTTCTCATTACACTGGCTCATTAGATTATGTGGCCGCATCGTAAGCAGTTATCACTAGTCACAAGAAACTTGCCCACAGGTTTTACCCACGACTTTTTTGCAGAAACTTATTTCAAACTTCTATGATAGAATTGGCCGTGTAACCATGGTATGAGTTCTCCTGCTTTGAAATACAAAACGTGATGTTAAATATCGAAGAAAAAGTTTACCCCTGACTGGAAGGTAAGCGGACTAGATTATTCATTTTGGAGTAACGGTTTTTCAGTGGAAAAGGGTTAATTTTTATCATGAAAACCTAAAATTATTCACAAAAAACGTGCCTGTCCCCACATTACGTGCCTGTCACCTAACAAACGTGAGGTCTTAGTGGGTGCACTGTCGTACACCCTGCCGTCATTATTGAATCAATGCCGCCACGCTGACTAAAACAGCAGCAAATTAGTCTAATCACAGCCAGCCATAATTTCTGTCTCCTACCTGACTGATCATGACTTGCAATGTTTATCTATTTTTAGGATTAAAAAAGCAATGTCGCAAGTTATTGTATTATTCACTTGCTGAAATAAGAGATACAATTGCGAATACATTGATTAAAATTTATCATTTTGTGTAGGTATAAGGAACGAATTTAAATTGATTAGCTGAATGAAACGGAAATTGCGTGTGTGTTAAAAACCATCACTGAGATTCATTAATGTTAACTGTATAAGTGAGAGACATTAATATTTTGCTTCTGCACAATTTACTGAAAAGAAAAGACCAAAGAAAGCCATCAGGAACCTTCACATTTTATGAACAGGAATTTACATGAATGGCAAAAACACAGTAAAAACGGAACGTTTCAAGCGCAAGAAGTCATTTTCAACATTTGAAAAGACTAAATTTCATAATGAGTAATCAAAAAACTGAAGAAGGAAACATTTCAGACCATAAAAGAATAAAATACTTAAACTTTTTGCAGGGGGTAAGCTGATTGCGTATCATTGAAAACAGGCTTGTCTCGTAAAATGAATAAAAATTCCAAATGAGTAGATTTTAATTACTAACCGCACCAGCGAATAATTCTAAATTTTCTAATTTAACAGGAAGGTGATATTTCTCGGCTTGAATGTGTTCAGCAGAGTGAAAAGAGTTAGTAAGGGGGCGGTCAGTAAGGAAATTTCCAGCATGCTTTGCCACATGAACAGCGAATACGCTAGACGTAGATCACACATATTCAGACATACAATGTCCTCAGTTATATTTATGAACTAGTGAAATCACACGAGAAAATTCACTTGCTTTTTACTGAATTATTTCGTTTGATTTGCCAGTGAACGCGAGCTTTGCGAAGGAGTTTCCACATTGAAGGATGTGCCTTTAGTTTCCTCAATATAATGCTTACAATGCATATTTACCCAACTAAATTTCCTCTTATCTAAATCCTTAAGAACGTGACGGAGAGATGGATCAAGCAAGCAACAAACTGTGTATTATTACACATATAGAGTGGAATGACAAACAAGAACATACTTCCAGGAAGCTTATCTTTACAGTAGAAAATTGATTGTATATTATATTCAGTGAGTAATATCTTAAATACGTAGGAATAACATTAACTCGTTGAGTGGTGGGTTAGGGTTGACATCAGAGGCCAGACGCCCGTTACGTCGCTGCAAGTCTTCTCTAAAAATTCCTGCATTGCTGGGTTGGCGGGAGCGGAGACCTCTTTTCGTAACACGCTGAAAGTTCTACTGAAAATACCACAACTTTGCGCAACAACTTGGAGTTCGAATCCAATTCTAGGAGGATTACCGCTCCGTAAGTGTGCTGACGCTTAAAATTCCTTATCTCCAGTTCCCGATTAAACTTCACGGATAAAAAATTTGCTGTCCAAGAATCCGTTTAACGAAACGCCACCTTCGATTAATTTTGGTAAAGTAACGTCGCTGCAAAACCCCATTTTTATGGATTGGAATGTTCAAAACACGGTTAAAAAGGATTTAAAATTGGCCTTAGCATGATTGCGTGTACGTACAAAGAAAAACTTTCCCTAAACATTTTCCTTAAAACTTCTGAAAAGGCTAAACCCTCATTTATTACGTTTCAGTACCTTTGGCATAAAACAGTAATCAGTGTGAGGTAATTAAACAAAATCAGTTCGTAAATAGGTATAATCTGCAGAGAAGAATATATTGATATGAAGCGTCTATTGTGAGCAGAATTGAAACTTTGGTTGAGCGTACGGGAGACGTACACGAACGTGCGCACAAGCACACGCATGTACTTTCCATCTCACACTCAAATGGCCAGCGAATTCATAAAACATTTTCATTACTTTTAATAAGTACCTGAAAAAAACTGAGAACTTATACTCTAGCTAAATTGATTTCATGATCACATAAATTTACTCAATCTTGCCTGAGTTTTTATTTACTAACAGTCGAAGCTAATTATTTGTTTTGTCGAGTTAGAATAACATTGAGAGACAACATTTTAACTCTCAGAGTTGTCGGGGTACTTCTTTCTAGTTAGATTCTATAAATCGTAAATCTCTACCTGAGGTGGTTCGTACCTGGAAGCGTACCACCGAACTGAGATCCTAGGATCCTCCTCACAGCAATCGCAGGGAAGAACGAGCTGGGACGTTTCCAATCGTTTATTGTAAAGATGATACAGTAGACTTGTAGAACAATACAGATAAGCTAAGCCAAGTGGAACGAAGTAGCTGATTGTCTTCTCTAAAAAAAGTTACTCTCGCCTTCGTTGTGCTACTCGTGTGACTTCTTATTGAGTTTGTCTCTGAATTTAATTATTTATTTAACTCAGCATCGTACAATAAGTGAAGCCTCCGCCAGGGTTTGGTTAAGTTCTTGTGATTTTAGAAAAAATCAAAACTGTGGAGCCCAATTCAACTGATTCAAACATCACGGTTTCCTATGTATAAGTATAGAGTAGCAAATATTCTAAATTTAAACCTTTTCGAACTGCCTTTTTCGAACGTGGAATAGAGAGCGTACGTTCTGGATATCTACTATATTCTGACAATATAATATTGTAATTATTTATCTATTCTCTTCTACATTTTTATTTGATTGTTTATGATTAGTTCTAAGAATATTATCCTATTTGCATTTCTATAGAATGGAATACAATTTCTACCATTTTTAGACATGTAGGTAATCTACTCGTACCAAGGACTACTATAAACAGGACATACACGGCCATATAGTGGACTACGCTAGCGGAGGCCATTGCATTCTTAGTACCATAACATTTTCTATTGTACAAATTGACCAAAAATTACTTCCTTCAAGCAATAGAAAGGATAATAAGGTTTTACCGTGAATTTTAGATCGTTTAAGCACTGAAATGCTTTGAAATATCAATTTTAGCTAGACTTAATCACCAGCTTGGTCGACTGGTGAGCGAATCTGCTTGCGAGCGGAAAGACCCGGGTTCGAATCCCGCTGCCGACATGGTTGACGTGGCTAGAAATACGGCATGGGACTTGGGTAAACAACCGAATAATTATCGAAGTAATTATCCGACCCAAGAATGGGCCAGACGGTTCGTTCCTATAGCCTCATTCTATTCTATTCTATTCTTAACATGTATTATTGTATGAGCTTAGTGTCCACTTTATAAAAAGCCGAGTTGCTGCAGTTTTAGACTTTACAAAATGGATTACAGTTGAACCTTTTCCATTGTAAACAACCAAACATACAAACATTCACGCAAATAAACAAACAGACATAGAAGCAAAACCTACTAAACTGCAGCGATTAGTCAGCCAAACGGGCCTTCTTTACAAAGGTCTGAAGAAGGACTGCATGCTTCTGCATTCAGGCGAATCTGTACTTCATCTACCAAGAGAAACACATTCTTCAGTTGCAGTGTCTGGACTCTGTCAAATGTTTCTCTCAGCACCTGATTCTTGTCAATAGATGAAGTGACGTACTGCAGCTTGCGTTTGCATGACAGCACCAAAAAGTCTCTGAGCTGTTCATAATTACACTTTGGGTATGATTGAAGAGCAAAACAACAGTCATTCATGGAAAACTGCTTCTGTGATAAAATTTCCAACTGACGTGTCAAAAATACCAACTTTTTCTCCTTCTCGGTGTCGACACAGGCTGATGTGTGAGCTTGAAGAAGAGTGACATTATTTTGGATCGTTTTGTCAAACGCGATGTCATAGTTCATTGCCAACCTCACAGTTTCGACGAACTGAGTATACAATCTCAAACCATTGTTGGGATGAAGTGTCTTAACACGTTGACTCCGATTGCCTGATTGGTGTAAAACTTTACTTTGTACGCATAGTCACTAGAAGGATCTGAAAAAATTACAGAACCTAACCTAAGTGGTACACGGACGTACCACTTCGGAGTCAACGTGTTAAACAGTGGCACACTAATGCCGTTCTTGAACGTACTGAGCGTTAGTGGGGAACACAAAGTGGGCTTGTTTTCGACAATTACAAACAGGCTATCGGTCATGAACAAACGCACAAGCTTTTCTTTCAATTTTGCGGGTTATGTTCAGGTTTCAGGTTTCCACTTTCGCCGGGCGAGGTGTAAGTTTTGGAGATGGCAGACATGAAGCAGGCATATTGAAGATACTGGGAGGGATTCCAGGTCGCATAGAACCACCTGGCAATTTGATGCCCAGTGTATCTCACAAATGAAAAACTTGTCTGGATTAACAACAAAGTTTTCACGAGGTGGAAGAACATCAAGCCATTTCTGTCTCTCAGACTGCTCTTTCAGCAGGCGAAACCCGCGGGGCCTGTTTTCCTTATTGTAATTACCCCGACAGTTCACAACCCCACACTTGTTCGGCATTTTTAATACATATAGTTAGCAATGAACTTTGTAAACAAACATTATCCACTTAGAAATGCAGTAATGTGCCTCGAAACAAACAACAATTGCCGATTTAAACCGAGCGACAGACTAAGACAATGCTCGCACTGTGACGGTGACTAACTGAAATCGGTGAACTGGCCCTCCGCTAACGTAGTCAACTCTATGACCATGCACGTCCTGTTTACAGTAGTCCTTGACTCGTACTTATTTTGTGCATAGTAAGCTCAGAAACTTTAAAAAGTGAACAGAAAAGGTAGCGATTGAAGGCCGGATAGTACAATCACTCTACACACAACAGACGAGACTCATTAGTCTCCGGTGCTGGAAGTGCTAGGGGTCTGTAGCAGGTGCCTCTGTTCTTCAGGCAAACTTCAATCCACCAAGCTACTCTTGAACTAACTTTCAACAGTTGACAACTCTTTGTTCAGGCTTCTTTCACTGCCTGATCACTAGGAGACTAAGACATTAAGTGAAATCAGTATTTCTTTTATTCTCTTCGACTCAACGTGTCCTCACTCTCTTTAAACCGGTGCAACTTTCACTCTATTAATGCCAATGTTTATTATTTTCTCGTTAAATCAATTATCTATTACTCACTTCCAACTAGCTTGTATCTTACCATTTCAATCAGTCTGTATTTTACTCTTTTAAAAATTCCACAGCGTGTACTTTTCTGGGTATTAATTCCCTCATAACTTATCAGATAACGTTAGGGTTCAAAATGAATCAAAAGACTGGCCTTACAGCTCCGGCACTACATTTTAGCGATACCATCATGTTGTTATATTTCAGCCTTAAAGAATACTTCCCAATGTAAAAAAAAACAATTAGAAGCTTGTATAAAAGTGGAGAGGTCACCTCCTAACCTTCTGATCGCTGTCTTGTTCGGAGTCAATGTACGAGGAGTCCAGTTCTAGATAAATCTCTCGATCTCTTCAAGGCCGATCAAACCCTATCACAAGATAGGAATCATCTCCTTGAGCTGCAGGCAACAAGAGATCTTGTTATCCTAACGAAATGGAAACCTGAGCTAACATTTTTTCAGTTAGCTCTTAATTTATGTCTTCTTTCATTTCTGTCTTCTGACCAACTTCACCGTTTTATGCCTCTATTTATTCTAACTTTTGATTCAAATAATTTTTTTGTTAGAAGCTATGGCCGTATTTTTCTTACATTTTCGATTTTTACGCATCATACTCAACGAAAGTATACGGAAAGAGTTCTGACATTTGGAGAAGAATCTTTTTTTGCCGTGAGCTTGAAGTCCAGTTCGAGTTAAGAAATAGTGAGCCAGAATGTATGGTTATGACAGCTAGAGCTCTTAGCATATCATCTGGAAGAAACTGAAGACAGGAGTATTAATACCGGCCTTTCTGTTGCTTTTCCTTCTCAATTTTTAATCTGACATAAGCAAAAAGCATAACTTGTTTCTCTGTTAGAAAGATCGTAATTCATGTCAATGACAATTGAAAAGTTTTTATTTAACTGTTTCTTGTAGCATTAAACTTCAAAATTTATGTAAAAAAGGCTAAAGGAGCGTTGTAGTTGAAATATTCTAAAAGAAATGTGTAAGAGCCAATCCTTTCATTGGCACGATAATTCTATTAGCTGTACGTTATATAAATCATCTCTAAGACTCAAGTTTTCAGTTCTCAATTGCCTTTCGTAATTGTAGATTCCATTGTTCGGAATTAAAATTTGAGTGATGCAATGAACCTCTGCCCTATATGAATTTCTGAACACTATATTCATAAAACAATATGATCCTGCATGGAAAAGTTAGATTTTAATTGCTCAGAATAAGTTTAACATCGCTTCTCTTCGTAAATGATTTTTACTTTCAATGAAACTGAAAGATTTGATTTCTTCTGAAAACTGAATGTTTTTTTCAAATGGTGTACATAATTACCATCAAATGAAGGTTTATTTCTTTCGAGCGGAATTACTCTCGAAAACTTATCTAATAGCGTCTGAAATTTCTTAATTTAGTTTTTTGATCATTGTTTTCCTATGGAAGTATTACCGAAGACATGCTACTCGAAATCTTTGCACGTAATTCTATGTCACCTGCATTAATTTTACTTGATTTATATTCCAAGTAGACTCTCGTAAACTTTTGCGTGTTCGAGTTACAATTTTTCAAACAAAAAGTCTTCAGCACAACTAGTCTTAGAGCCCACGGTCCTGCCAAGTTGATTCATCGCTGCTCTTGAAGTTTTGCTACCCGTAACTTGACTGAGGTTCGTGAAGGTTTTCGTAGACGGCTCAACGCTGCTAGGCTCTTTTACACTCGAAACGAGAGCTCGACTTTCTCCTTTCGTCGAAAAAATTCTTGAGCGATACCTAGAGGAACAAAACTCGTGATAAAACTTCGCCTAGCAGTCGCGAATGCCAGGTTTTATCAGCGAATCCTTCATGATTCTTCAAGCGTTTCTTATTCTATCTCTGATGTCTGAAAACAAACAAGTTGTGGTTTACTTGTTCGCTGAAATATGGAGATCTTTGTTGCTCGTTGTAAGTTTGGTCACCCACATTCGACAAGAAAAAGAAAACCGTTAAATCTAAGAAAGCTGGACCTTTGAATCGACCAGACACAGCCAAGCAAGCTTCGCCCAGACATTTAAAACTCATTACAAAATTTTGTTTCTTTAAGGGATTATAGTAAAGTTACGTCTGTTAGCGAGAAAACCGGGAAATTGTAGGAAGAGAGTAAAATTGTGTCTCTGGATAGTGAAATTGCAAGCTAACAAAATTGTATTCCTTGACGGTAAAATGGCAAAATTGTGTCTCTGAGCAGGTAGACATTAAATTTTCTCTCTGTGACTTGCGTTCATGAAAATAAATTCAACTGTAGTTTTTAAGTGAGTTACTATTGATGATTCTGAGTACCTGAAATGGTGCAGTTGTTTAATAATTGGGAAAACCACGATGAAACTCATGAGTACTCTTTCATAAGCGCTTCGATGTAAATAACTTACATTTATCCGATATTTTTGATATTTAACTACCCCTATCTTGGACAGAGGATATAGAAATAGAATGAGGCATTAGGTACGAGCCATTTGGGTCATTATTGGGTCGATACCCAAGTCCCATGCTGTAATTCTAGCCGCCGATGGTCAAGCACAAACAGACCATGGCGGTTGCGGGTCTCGAACCCGGGTCTTCCAGCATCGAAAGCGGGTTCGCTCACCAGTCGACCAAACTCGTGGGAAATTCTATCCTGGTAATAGATTCTACCCTGAAAATTTATAATTACTATCTTGCTGTGCGTATTTAAGTATACTATTCTTTTGATTTGATAAATTCAACCATAGAATAGCTGGCAATTGCATACCGAGTCATAATGTGCATGAAATATGAACCGTAACACATTAAATGATTATTTTGCTCCGTATGCCTGCTTCCGAGATAGCTGAAGTAATATTTCTCAGTTTTCATTCAACTTATCCCGCGCAATACCAGAAATATTTCTTCTTTGACCATCATGCGAATGAATTGTTTCTTAGAAATGTGAGCGAAATTCTACATATAACATGGACACAACTGGCAGGTAAAGGACATTTAAACTTTAGCTTAAAAATGTGTCGCATTTTTCGCTCAGTTTATAAAGTTTGGATATTTTAAAGCACTCAGGCAAATGAACTCCCAGATGCCTCGCCTGCCTGACTCGGTCGTCAAGTATTCTTGCTTTGCGGATCTAAAACTTTGTAATTCCTGCATCACGAGGGATTACTGCCCTTCTTAGGTTACAGTACACTTGTAGATTACGATGTTTTGTTCTCGTCTGGGAACGTTTATGTGTTTTGAATACAACCCTTTAATGGCTGAAATTAAACCATGATGTTTTTTTGAAAAATACAGATTGTTTCTACCTTCTACAACCCTTATAAGTAGGCTGTGTTAATTTAAGAATCGCCGCAATGGAGTTTGTTTTCAAAAACAGCCGTTCCATTTTAGTGGTATGAAAATGTTTCATATGACTCTCTAGTCGTATAAGTCCATAAAATACGTTAAGAAACGGGACTTTGGCCCTTAATGGGTTAAACGATTTCATTCAAAGGGCTTAATTCTATCATGAATATCCGCAACAACTGGAGGATGATCATGGACAAAGATGCAAGTTTTTTGTGAATATCCTTTTCACTTTTGAAAATAAATAGAAATCTACTCTGAATCTACTCTGTATAAGTTTTAGCCTTAACTTGTACATTTTTCTGACTCATTTAGAAACGGTACTTTATCTAAAAACTGTAGGTAAATGACTGTGAATGCTAGAATCAAGCCTTACGGGGACAAGTGACTGTGAGTGGTAGAGCAACTTGCAAGTCATCAAGCCTTAAAGGTACAAGTGACTGTGAGTGGTAGAGCAACTTGCAAGTCATGAAGCCTAACAGGTACAAGTGACTGTGAGTGGTAGAGTAACTTGCAAGTCATCAAGCCTAACAGGTACAAGTGACTGTGAGTGGTAGAGCAACTTGCAAGTCATCAAGCCTTACAGACACAAGTGACTGTGAGTGGTAGACACAAGTGACTGCAACTGAAACAGCATCAGGTTGGTCGCTTCACAGGCATCCGCCAAATTTAGACGAGTGAGCAGCGACTGAAACAAGAGGGAATTTTGGGACAAACTTATGATAAAGTTGCCGTAACTGTGGCCAAATACTCCAGACAAGTTGTGCTGAATTTTACAGTGGACGAGACCCGCAAAAGTTAGGGAAGCTCTCACTAATTTTTGAGTACTCGTGGTAGCAGCTAAATGAAGCCTAGCTTCTGTTCCAGGCGGTGCTGCAGGCGGTGCTGCAGGTGATGCTGTATGTGGTCTTTGTGCTAAAGTTGGTGATACTAGAGATGGGAGTGCTGGTGCTGTAGGTGGTGCTGGTGCTGTAGGTTGTGCTGGTGCTGCAGATGGTGCTGATGCTGCAGGTGGTGCGGGTGCTGCAGGTGGTGCTTGTGCTACAGATGGTGCTGGTGTTGCATGTGGTGCTGGTGTTGCAGGTGGGGCTGGAACTGGAGTCCCTGTAAGACTTGATGATGCTAAAACGAATGTCTCCTGCTCTGTTTCTCACATGAAGACTACAGCCACTGTGGAAATCTGTATTAGGAATTGAAGGCGCCGCGTTTCTACAAATATTTTAGCTGATGATGATGCAGTGTGATCAGGAGCGTGCTCGTGATGAGATAGGTATTGTCAAGGATGTTTTTGGAGGCTAGAATGGATTTTTATTTAAAAGTTATTTACAACATTTGTGGGTCGATACTTGTGGCTATATAGTTACGGGTGGTTCAAATACCGATAGGGTGAACAATTTCTTTCAATGTATTGAAACATGAAAAAGACTAGATTTTTCAATATTGCTGTAAACGGCCGGAGAATAAAAATTGTACAGAGGGGTGTATTTACAGTTTTTTTAAAGAAAATAGAGAAGATAACATCATTTATCGATAGATAATCGAAGATGATAGAAATGATTGAAAATAATCAAGCAAAACCAATCTTATTTTTAATAAAGGTAAGTGCATCTTTGAACGGTTTATTGCTAAATGGAAAGGATAAAAATATCAGCCGTAATGAAGATGAGTGTATGCTGTATTTGACTCTGAGACACAGTGCTTATACTGAATATTATTTCTTCGACTGTAAGCATACTACTCGAAAATTGATGTTTCCGGTGTCTTAGTAAGTTAGTCGAGACAATTAAGGGTTAATAGATGTATTTAAAAGTGATCAGCAGCTATGGTAATGTGAACAAGTGACACTGCGTGGATAAATTATATTTTAGTTTTCTTTACACTGACATCATATTTGAATTTTCATGATACTGATAATTTAATTTTTATTTCACTGAGGTCATGAGTGGTGAATTTAAATGAAATTACGATAGTTTTCCCTGTTAGACACGACATTCTGCATCAATACGCCCGTATATATGTACTTGATATCAGATAAAAATAACTCTACGATACAATGCCTTGTTTATCTTTTTTTGTAGAAAAAACTCTGAGGTTGCTGCGGGATTGGAGCATACTGAAAATCTTTCAAAGGTCGCCGTGACTAACTGAAATCAAAATATTTGTTTCATTTTTAAAAACATTGCTCGTAACAATGGAAAAAAGGATTCAAATTCCCCGAAACAGAGATAAGCTCTTGCTCCTTCACTACATCTCATACAACCCAGACCAACAAAGCCAGCTCGGTTTTAACCTCAAGCCGCCTTACTTCAAACCATTAGTCGAATATGCCGACTCTCTTGTCCGTGCCAGTCAGGATTTTTAGGAAAAATGCGGAAACACGAGTTTAACTCGCTCAGCATACCAACAAAAATGGAAGGTGACATAGTGTGTTGACAAACGTATAAATATGTGTATTAAACACATTGTCAGAACTGCTTACTTCACTAACATGTGCTAGAAAATTGACGTGTTCGTGCAGTACTGACGTTGAATGAAAGATTAACAAATGTGAAGGGTTTTTTAATCACAGAATTTATACTCCAGTTAAAATCTCTCATGGGCTTTTAAATAAAATAATTTAAAATTTTCAAAAATAGCAGGTAGTGAATGAGAAACGGTTTATATGATGTAAATTAAGTTTTTTAAGACATCACTTCATAAATGTACACAGGTGCATGCAAATCATTACAGTTGAATGCGTATTTCATAGACATTTTTAAAAAATTACTGATTTGAAATAACTGATTAGTACTTTTAAGTAATACTCATAACTTAAAAATAAAAAATTGTAGAACAAATGTTATCCAGCATAACTGATTTTTTCAGTGTTAATGAATCATGAAGCCGTCCCAATTAGAGCTAGCACTACATATACAAACATTCGAAGAAATTGGAACTCAGTTCTCAAAACGCTGAACAAACTCACCGGACACCTGATACACAGCCCAGGCATTTAGTTTTAATTGCTTGCATGTTTCTTTACTCGCGTGCTCTACAGGGTGTCCAAGGGTTACGCGACTCCAAAACTGACACAACTCAAAAACTGGGATTTGAGTTTTTATTGTGGTATCCATAATACGAAGCTTGAAATACGAGTAATACATGCATTGTATTATAGATACCACAATAAAAACTCAAAGCCCAAATTTTGAGTACTCGCTCTCCAGTAGCGTGGGAGTTCTGGTGGCGACCTTGACTTTCCACGATAAAAGGACGAAATTACTGAATCAATTGACCCAAAAAATTTATGTTCTTTTGCTGAAATTCAGTTGGTATGGATGCTATGACAATTAATTACCAATTATAGCCTTTAGAAAATGAAGTGGGTTTTAGAAATAGATTACAGCTGTTATATGTAATTTCATTATACAACAATACGCAATTTGTTGCTTGCTCGCTTGGTCCGTCTCTCTCTCACGCTCTTAAGGATTTAGATAGGAGGAAATTCGGTATGGTATGCATATATTGGAAGCATTGTATTGTGGATACCGAAGGCACATCCTTCAATGTGGAAACTCCTACTCAAAGCCCGCGTCCACTGGCAGACCAATCGAAAAAAATCAGTAAAGAACACATGAAATTTTTCACATTTGGGTCTACTAGTAATAACTGTTCCCCTGGCTATCGAGACTTGGACTGGATGACCAGACTGTTTATCGCAAATGAACGACAGGTTAAAAGCTTACCATTATCAATTTACGTCTGAAATCAGACCTAGAGCGCCAGAAATGAACGGCAGGTTAAAAGTTGAACCGTTACCAATTGACTCCCCAGATCAGACCCAGACCACCAGACTGATGGAGAACACTCGGTTTAATGAAGCGAATTCCCTCGGCAAATTCGAGCGCGAGGAAATCTGCCAGCCCCGGGAATTAAGGAAAGAAATCAGTTTGGGCACGAGACCGCTAGGAAATTCTTGTTTTGGAGTCCAATTGAGTGAAATGATGCTCGGTGATCCGCCGAAGCGGAGTAGCTGTTTTTGACAGATGAAGCTGTCGGATTCATCATAATTTAGTGAAATAAATTTTCCGTTGTCAGAAAAAGTGTAAAATTGATTTTAGTAAAATGTTAAATTGGCCATGAGAGGTTTCGTTTGAAACGAAAAGTAAGACATGCTAAAATTCAAAATAGTGTAGAAGTTAAAGAAACCTTTGGACTTCATTCCTGCAATGTATCTTATGATGTCAGGATGGCATTTAACCAAGTTTAGACTAATGAAATTTAGATTTCTATCTTAAGGTTGGCTCAATGTGTCTTCTATTTCTAGGTCGAATCTTTAGATGCTGACTGGTTCCTGAATTCTTTACGTGCTCAATTTCTTAGGTATCTCTAAAAAACCCTTTACTTAGCTAAGAAACCCTTTTGCAAACTGAGAAATTTTTATTAGCTAACAAACACTTTTACTTAGATGTGAAACACTTTAGCTTAGCTGAGAAACACTTTAGCTTAGCTGAGAAACACTTAAGCTTTGCTGAGAAACACTTTAGCTTACTGAGAAACACTTTAGCTCAGATGAGAAACACTTTAGCTTAGCTGAGAAACACTTTAGCTTACTGAGAAACACTTTAGCTTGTCTGAGAAACACTTTAGCTTAGCTGAGAAACACTTTAGCTTACTGAGAAACACTTTACCTTAGGTGAGAAACACTTTAGCTTAGCTGAGAAACACTTTAGCTTACAGATAAACACTTTAGCTTAGCTGAGAAACACTTTAGCTTAGCTGAGAAACATTATTTACAGCAAATAGCACATCACAACTTAAACTTTTGAACGATTTCTGAATGGCTATCAGAAAATCCGATTGTACGCTGGACACACATGGCACTCAATGCTCCTGTTGAATCTTCGCACGTATTGTAGCTGATCGAGCAGCATGCACCTTTATAGCGAAAGGACTGAAATGCCTCAACTAAAATACAACAATTATATTATTTATTTTAGCTTACTTTCAATGATGTACGATTCTAAACTGAAAATGAACCAGGATGTAAGTCCACTTATTCTAGAATTTTTTTTCATAGAAATACGTCATACTGCACAACAGTGCGTCACACTATTTTTCTTCTGCACCTGCCACTCCAAAGATCACCGTTCACAGAAACACGGGTGTCTTAACACCAGGTGCAAAGACACAGTTTAGGGGCAGCTGTGGTGCTTATGGCTCGGCAAAGCCAATACTTCAGAGGCTCAACACAAAGCGAGCCCAAGCGAAGCAACGAGTTCTTTTGTTTCTCGCTGAGAACGACCCAAAAGAGGAGGTCATATCGTAGGGCTGTCATACGCTCGTCCCCACACTTTTGTAAATGAGAAAAATATTTCAATATTTAGGCGCAGGGACGGAAAAACTTCAGTGTGCACGAATCCTGAAAAAAATGGCACGATGTTCATGAGCAGTGAGAAATCATTTATTATTGTCTCCTGTAGACGTGCTATGCACAACATTCATGTGTTCATAAGCTTCAAAAATACTGTAAAACAAATGAACGATTGTGATCTGGGTTGTGCTTTTTTACGCATACCTTTTGGAATTCCTTTCTAAGTGTAAAAATGTTATTTCAAGGCCCAAAAATGACTTAACAGTTTATTGAAGTCAACACTTCTCTTTCAAGTAAGGCATCAATTACGCCCATACACCTCAATCACGCAAGCCATTTCAATCACGTCCACGCACTTTACTCACGTACAGACATTCCAGTCACGCACATGCCACGCAATTACACGCAGGCTCCAGGAGTTAAGGATATAGAATCATTACGTTATTTCATATTTACGCTCCCATTTTGTTCAAGTCAACATTGTGCCCATTCCCACTCTACGCCACCTATACCACTCACTTATCTCCAAGTTTATTTACAGGGAACGTTCAATTCACACTCTGGCTTCAGATGTGAACTGCACAATGTACACGTGAAACAGGAGTGAGCAGTACGAGCACATGCCGCTTTCTTAAAAGAACTAAGTGAAAATGCTTCATCCTACGACTATTTCATGCAACTGATGAAGACTATGTACCAGGACCAAACGCTTCAACAACAACAAAGGCTTCAACAAATGATAGGCGAAAATTAAGACACCTGTACGGGAACCTTAATACATGTCGTGTATTGCAGAAAATCGAGTGCGTAGGCGACCTTTACACAATAAATTGAAAACGCATGTGTGGTAATTTCACAGGACAATTTGATCACTGTTACCCTAGCAGGTGTTTGCAGCTCACGTGTCTAAAAAATGATGGCTAGCACTTTGAGCATTTCTCGTAACAGTAGGAGCTAAAGATAACTTGTGTGAATGCACTATTCTGTGAATAAATCAAATACTGAAGTATCTAAACATGCTTTTAGTTTCCTAAAGTGTGTATGCATTTTCTTGGCAGATGCTGTATTTACTTTTTCTGCAGTCTTGCATATCACTAAAGTATACTATTTTCCTTGAATAAAATACAGCATTTTTCATTCCAGTGAATGTGGGGGGTGTAATTCCATTTAACTTGGGTATTTTATACTTGTACATCTATCAGACATCAGTGAATCATCCCTAATACTCTCTATGAACAATTTTCACTGAGACTTTCTTCCTGTAGCAGCATGTTTACCAATTTTTGCTTCACGTTTCCTCCTCTTAATAATGGTAATATTTTCAATGAATTTTCATGTATCAGACAGGTACAAAATATTAGGTGAAAAGAACATGATATTACCGCTCTGTGAAACGCTAGTCTGGCCACATTTGGAATGTCCAATGCAGCTCTGGCTTCCTACCTTACGAAGAGGTATTATTAAAATGGAAAAAATTCAGCGTAAAACAACGAAAATGATTCCAGAACTCCGTGATTTCAGCTACGAAAGACGTCTTCAACAGCTTGAACTTATCTCCCTAGAACAAAGAAGACTACGAGGACAACTCGTTGAGACTTATAAATATCTCAACGGCCTTAACGATGTTACTCTGGAAGGGCTTCTTGAAAAAGTCGGTAACGTGTGAACCAGAAATAACGGCAAAAAACTAATACTGAGAAACTTGAAGACGTTCCAAACTACGAACTTCTTTCCCGTTAAAATTACCGCAACTTGGAACCAGCTGCCCGAAAACATCGTTTCTGCTGGCACTGTGTACATATTCAAAAATCGTCTCGTCAAATATTAGACTACAAACCCCCAGTAATATAACGTTCTAATTCTATGTCCCTAACTCCTGGGGCCAGTGTATGATTGTGATACATGCGTGTGACTGAAATGCCTGTGCGTGAGTGAAGTGCGTGTTCGTGACTGAATTGATGAACGTGATTAGGGTGTACGTACATGATTGATTATTTTACTTTTGACGGCATGTGACTCGGGTATCAACCCACGAATGGGCCAAACGGTTCGTTCCTATTGCCTTATTCTATTCTATTCTATTCAATTCTACTCCACGAAGAAAGTCTTTATCTTTTCTTTCTGCTCCTCCTGCTCTTCCTGCTCCTCCTGCTCCTCCTGCTCCTCCTGCCCCTCCTGCTCCTCCTGCTCCTCCTGC
>VCRD01000167.1:394359-416163 GCA_006783055.1 Trinorchestia longiramus
CAATGTCATACTTTAAAATGATACAAGATTACGATTCATGAGGAGTGACAGATCTCCTTGAAGGAAGGATGGGGATGTTTGTTTAAATTCGCCAGCTTAAGGTAAAATGAAAGATAGAAGATTTGTATTACAACAAGGAGAAAAACTGAAGGGTCAATCTAAATTTTCTCAAACTGTTGTTAGACGGCTTCTCATTTTCTCTAAACGGAAAACTACTACAAGCACGACTATGAAAAGTTTATCGTCGGGTATTACATACAAAATACTAAATTAAACAAACCACTTAGTCTCACTTTTTACCCTGTGTCGGAAAAAAGAGAAACAAACTCTAAAGCGAAGCCATAGCTTTTTCGTTCGACACTTGAGAAGAGCTGAAAAGAGGAAGAATAATCAATTCGGAAAGTGGAACACTCGAATTTTTAACTTTAATCAAGGGTAGGAAGCAAGGGACAAATTTCCCTGGTTGGCCGACTTCCATTTTTCTTGGGTTCTCTCGTAACGTCATTTGCTGAGGCTCTCTAACGCAATTGCCAAATGCAAAATAAACCTTAAGGACACCCGAGGGAATAAATTACGTCCTCATCAGAGGCTTGCAAGGCAAGCAGCCTGCGAACTTCTACTTTAGTCGGGTTCTTGGGGCTCAGCCTACCTCAAATTAAGGGGTTAAGCCTACCCGACATCTTACTCTCAGCCTCAATGAGGTGTTGGGGCTCAGCCTATCTGAATCAGTCAAAACGCTCTGTTTGTTTAGTACCAAGTCCAGCCTACCAACTTTCTTAGACTTCGACATTGGGGGATGCTAGAGATTAGCTTACATTGTATCTTTGAGTCCAGCCACTTTGGGCCCTCAAGTTTAGTCCACTTGCCTGTGAGTGTTACCAGCAATTCTCGAGACATTCTTATTATAATTTTTTATTTGTTTATTGGAAATTTCGAAGACATTTCTATTGACCTATTATTTCGAGCTCCGTAACTGTACTCAGGAACGTTCAGGAACACCAAGGCTGGGGCATAATTGCGAAATAAACACATATGCAGAATCCCTCACCTATTATGCTCATATACTCAACGTTTGTTTACAATAGGTTCAGACTAAAATTCCTCATGTTAACACATACCTGTGCGTACAGACGTTGATGCAGGCTTGAGGGCTTTCTCTGGAGGTGTTTTTGATTCCGTAGGCGTTGTACGCGTTTATGCACGAACGCAGATGCATAGAATTATCTCAGTCTTATGTAAAGATTAAAACAACTTAACGGAAAAACTGACAAACGTCTCCTACTTAAGACGTTTCTTATAAAAAGCCCTATATTTTGAAAACGACGATCTCATAATACATGAACTCATGAACGATGAAACTTACACCTTGGATCTTGATAAAGCACACTTGCTAAGATAACAGTACTCAAGGGTTCTGATTCAATGACAAATACATCAGAAAGAGTAACGGAAATTCCGTCGTCTGCCTCGGCTAGACGCTGACGATTTGATAGCGGTGTTCTACCCCCTCATGATCTCCATGTTTGTTTTAATCTTGACCTCGAAACTTACTCAATCTCACGGCTTTAGGGGAGGATCTACATCAATCTCAGGCAAGGAACTCGTCTCACATCTTTGACATGATCAAGTTTGAGGGCATGAGTCGAAATTACTTGGCAGACTTAGACTAGGAATCCTAGCAAAAGAACTTAGACAAGGAGGTAACGTTAGGGAACTCACACAAGGAATTAAGGTGAGGGAACTCACATAAGGAATTAAGAAAAAGGAATTCAGGCAGGAACTCCATGTAAAGTATCTCAAATAAAGAGACAATGCTACTTTATGTGCAGCTAATGTGACAATTTCACTCAGAACTCTACTCGTTCTGGGCAGAACTCTCACTCACTCATGTACCCTGTGAGCAGAACTCTCACTTACTCATGTACCCTGTGAGCAGAACCCTCACTTACTCATGCACCCTGTGAGCAGAACTCTCACTCACTCATGCACGCCGTGAGCAAAACTCTCACTTATGCACGCCGTGAGCAAAACTCTCACTCATGCACGCCGTGAGCAAAACTCTCACTCATGTACGCCGTGAGCAGAACTCTCACTCATGCACACAGTGAGCAAAACTCTCACTCATGCACGCCGTGCAAAACTCTCACTCACAGCTCCACTTACGGAACAAAACTCTGGCCAGTTACTTAACGACACTGTAGGGAAGGAAGACTTTCCCTCATTGTTGTTCACTTCTCAGAGCTCTAATTTACGAACAAAGAAGTGGGGGTTGAGCGGCCCAGCTGTTCTGTTCCTTTTGTTCTTCATCACCAGAGGTTGCCTTTTGTTCCAATATCTCCAGCATTTGTACCCTCCTCCTCCTCCTCCCTCTCCCCCTCTTGTTTTGTGGCCAAATTACGAGTCCCTCATGTAGGGTGGACTTCAATTTTTAGGAAAGACTGAACATTTAATCCGTACACATCCTCTGGCGAGATTAAAAATTACTGAGTGTTACGCACCGGATTTAATCACAGTTAATGAGCACAAGTATCATTGTAAGTTCAAATGGGAAGTCTTTCGAGGCGTCTTGAGGACTGTTTTGAACTGAGCAGATGCTCTGCACAAATAGTCCTTGTTGCTTGTAAACAGTCACTTTTATAGTCGTGTAATAGGAACAGTTGAGTGTTCATCGTACTCTAGCCTGTACTTAAAGCCAGCCTGTACCTCTGTACTACACACCAGGGGTCTTCCCTACAAGACTGACATTCACTTCATCTTGAAACAATGGCGTAGTTCTGGACATAATTGATTTATTATGTTTTTCGATTATCCATAATGGAAAACCTATTATTAAAGAATCATGAGCGTTTAGTGACATTTGGGGGTGTGAGGTTCACATCGTTTGTCCCAGTAAATATGAATGAGCTCAGCAAAAATGTCCTTATTTATGTTTTACGTTCATTTTAATTTGAGTTCATTCGCAGCATTGTGAAGAAATCGGGTTTACGGTCACTCTAATGTGCTGATACAAAATGGCAACCTTGTTGTCTGTATTGTCAGGGTTAATTTAACGGTGTAAATTTCCTGATATTCTTTTGCACTTAATACTTTTGTACAGAGTATATTTCGGAACACTAACACTTTTATGCATAGTATATTTCAAATTTTTGTGCAATGATGCGTGTGTATTACGCTTCAAACTAGGAAACATCAGAAGTTAGGGCCAACAGCAGAACGTCTACCACATATACCAATAAATAGCATTCTACTTAGAAAAGATTCCCAATCGTAGTCCAACAAAGTGGATCGAGCACATAAGCAAACATCCATGGAATCGCTCTATCTTAAGTTGGTGTCTGTGTTTCCTCTCGCTCGAGAAGCTCTTCGATTCTGCAAATATTGCCATTTCTTCCTGGAAATCCGCTCCCCATCTTTAGATAATCCCTGGTGAAACTGATATTGCTCTGGGCTTCTGCGTATCAGGCATACAATATCGCAAAAACACATGTAGCTTCAATCAATTGCCTTAGTACCAGATGGGCGATGAGCAACATATAAATAATATCAACAGAAAACAACACAAAAGTCCGTGAGTCACATCATGGAAGCAAATGCACTCGAATGAAATTTATGAAGCATCCAACACATACATAGCCAAACTGAGAATTCGCGAACATCAAGTAAAAGTAATGATTATATACAGGCGTGACACTGTGTCTGACTTAAGAATTAAAGGCAGTTTACCTGCAATTGAAGAATGGAGGCTTAAATGAAGTGAAAAGTGAAGCAACTGGGAATGAAAATAGTTTGTCGAGATCCACTTCAGGCTCATGATGGATTGTTAAATTGGAGATAATTCGGGGCGGAAGTCAAAATGCAAAACCTGGCTGTAAATTTAGGTGGTCAACGTTGAATTACCAAAAAATGACGCTGCTGATTACTGTTTTTATTACTTGGGAAATGAATCTCCAGTTTCCATAACCAAGGGCTTGTTATTTTCATTAAAACTCATTAGTTACACGGAAGTAGACTGCATATGTATACGTTTTTCCTTTCTAGAGGAGAGTGAAAGTTTCATTTCAGAAATTTTTTTGTTGACTACAAAGGATATTAATTTTTGATCACTGATTCTGATTTTTTAGTACATATATAATTAACCTTAGAATAGGATCTACTTCGAGGCTGAAGACTAATATTCTCAACATTTTTAACGAGTTTTCTACCATTATAAACTAAAAAGCTGTTATATGTTTTTTGGCCTCATATCGTAGATTTTATGGTGCCAGACACATGCTACATTCCAAAATAACAATAACGCATCTAAATAGTATGCATTTGTTACTGACTAACCCAACCGAACTCAGATCTTATTCGTTTCGAAATAGTATTTTCAATTAACGTATTGTGTTGAAAAAAATTACATGAATGAAAGTTTTCACACTTCACTAACATTTCACTCAAGTCTTTATAGACATCAGAAAAGAAAAAGAAATGCAACTAATGACAAGTTGCTGGTGTAACTTTGAGGATGAAAACATGAATGTGTAAATAGAAATACAGGGTGTCTCAAAAAAATGTACTCACCCTTTAACCGTTGCTAACATGCTGTCTTCTTTGTGTTGCAGGTGTGAGGTTCGAACCTTTGCGAACATGATTCTTTAATCACATTTAATCATGTTCGCAAAGGTTCGAACCTCACACCTGCAACACAAAGAAGACAGCATGTTAACAACGGTTAAAGGGTGAGTACACTTTTTTGAGACACCCTATATGTTTCTTAGCATTTCAGTTGTAGGAATAAAAAAGCTGCGATGCATTTTGTCGGAAACTTGTAAAGTTGACTGCATGGAAAATTAGCAAATGAACTCGCAGACAAATTGCCTAGTACTTCGAGCTAATAGATAAAATAGTGTTTACCAACTAGCCGTAAAATTTTGCGCAAGAAGGAGAGGCTATTTGTCAAAATTTGCGGAACAAAATTGGCGTTATCAAAAAGCATGAGTTGTTCAACCATTCCTAGAATTTAGAATTTTTGTAATGATGTAATTAATATAAAGAAAATGAAGTTAAATATTAATTGGTTCGAATGAAAGATATTTCAGTTGAACAGGAGAAAAGCAAAAAACTTAGTCTAAATATATTGATGCAAGTGTTGTAGAACGGGGGGAAGATGAGGAAAAAGGAGCAGGAAATGACTCGTGAAATATATAAATGTTTTTAAAAATATTAGAAAATGAGTCCAAGCTGAAGGCGTCTGATAATAAAGGAGTGGATATTTAATATTCAACAGAGCATCAGAATTGCAAGGAAACAAAAAAATTTAAGCAGTGAAATCGAAAGACAAAGTTAGGCTCGAATAAAGAGTTAAAAAGGTTTGACGTTCGTGAGCGAATAAAAATATTTGTTAAGACAAATATAATCTCACGTTTTTTGTTACATTAGAGGTAGAAAAGTTTCTATGACAAAATAATAAGATTTGTAATTAATTTATAGGTAGTTCATCACGAATAATACATGATTTTTAGGAATGTGTTTTTGTCAGAAGACATTTGTTGAAAGAAATGGTGTACATGATTCATGAAAAAATGACGTAATACAACTTTTGTGCCATCATGAGTACATTTAGCAGTATGAACAGTACATTTAGGAGTAATTTAATGAAACAAAACCAGTGGTGAAACATACATTCTTTAACATCATTTACAACAATCTTCTTGAAAACATTCAACCATGATCAGATACGTTCTTGAACACTTCCAATCGATTGCCTTTGAAAAACGCATTCTGTCACATCCTTTTATACATCGTCAAAGTGATCACATCGCTTCACTGGACGCGTGTTTCGTGCAGACGTGATGTGCCTGACACGTAACTGGCCGCATAATCTCCAATGTGGTCTTCTTCAGGCGAACCTCCCCTCATCTTGAGACTTTTTACCTCGCTGACTTGAGGGGAGCGGGGGCTGCTCGGATCATGTTGCACCCCTACTTTCCCCCTCGAGAAAGGCAAGGTTACTGCTGTTCCAGCCCCGGGATACATATCATCCCTTAAGCCAGGATCTTTCAAGGTATTCGACAGATATTTCGACATGTTGCACGGAAGCCCCGCAGGAGGAGTTTCAAAGCTGTTTCTACAGGCCAGTTATACAGTTACTTAATGAATACATGTTGTACGTGTATGGAGAGTAATGTCCGAGTCTGCGCTCTGAAGATTTATACATTGATTGATAATGCTTTGGTTACTTTACAGCGTTGTAACAAATAGAGAAGTAAGGACTGCTATATGAGCTGTTATCATTTTAAGGAATAAAACTTAGAGTAAAAGCAGTAAAAAAAATTAAAATCGCCCGTTTTAAAGATACATAGCGTTTGTAACACCTGGTAAAACTGACATTTATATATTTGTGGTTTTGGTTCTTTCAGTCAATGAAATTATCACGAATAAAGGGAAGCATTAGTCTTCACTTATTGATAAATTTATAACGAGGGCACACGAATAGTAAAAGTGTACTGGGCAGCCAAACTCTCTTAGTCTCACACCTGCTATCAAGTAATGCTTAGTGAACCATATATACAAGTGAATATACGTCGAATACGGGGTAATTGTATCACTAGTCGTTGAAATTGCACCGGCGGTCAGGATTGAAAAAAGAACTTGCAGAAAATACATACACGTGTAATATTTAGAAAAAACTGCACATTTTATCCTATTGGGAATGAAAGAATATTGAAGAATTGAAACGAAGAGGACTGACTGGTATTTTTCATTTTAGAATATTATGTATCGACAGCTTACTTCATTTTTGGTTTGAGGTATTGATTTCCCCGCGTTAGCTTCGACAGCCAGTGTATATTTTAACATTACTTTCAGTTTACTGTTCGATCATTTACGTTTTTTTTCAGGTTAACTTTATAACATTCCTGTCAGTTCAGCTCCACGTTTTTTGTTGTTAAATTTTGTTGCATTGAATTCCAAGTAGTAACGCTCTGATTTTATTTCAGCTTTCAGATTCAGGTAATAATTTTCTGCGAACTTATGAAAGTCCCTTCAATTCTTTATAATTCGCGTTTTTGCAGAATTGAATTTTTTGCTTATACCGAGTGCGATCGCAAGCATTTTGCAGTAGAGCATGGTTACGATATCTTCCGATTTCAATACCCCAGAATAACATGAATTTCAGTTGAAACAACTTTTGTGAAGACAAGAACAACTTATCAGAACTACGTAGTCTTCATTGCCACTTAAAACATGTTTTCTATGAATTAAAACTGTATTCTGCAGGGATCGTTTCAAAATTCTGCACGGTGCACTTCCGAATCCAAACTGGACATTACAGAAGGAAACTCGAAACTTGAAGCGTTAAGCATTTCAATTCTACAAATCAAACTGGATGAATTATACTCAGAATTTATTGGAATTACAAAGTCCGTCACAGGCGTATCTTACATTCTTTTTAAACATCAACGCACGGAAAATATTTCAAAACAAAGGAATATTAACCTGCAATGGAACTTTGTACCACTGTTTTGAATTGGACTAAGACCATCTTGTAGAACATGGGTGCTTGAGCACAGCGAGGGCCCAGCTCGGGCTACAGAGGTCACGTTCTGTGTGAGGGTTGTGGATCAATTGTTCGCTTGCGAGTGAACTACCGAGCCGGAGAACATGGAAGAAATCTTTACACACCCAGCTTTCAAAACTAAAGCGAATTTCTTAGGAAGATCTGCCGAGTATAGTGGGAGTGATTAAAACGTGTCATGCGTAAGGTAAAAACAGAGTGGCAAGAACAGGTCATGCGTGAATGGGAAAGAAGGGAGTGGATGAAATAAGTTATGTTTGAGTGGGAAGAGGGTAATTAAAGAATATGAGTTCTGTGAGTGTGAAGATTCAAATACAATAGACAATATGTGTCAGAAAGACAAAAAATAGTTAGCGTGTGATGAGATATTCAAAAAGTGATATATATATAACAACCTGAAAAAATAGACCTGTGTTGGGGTTTGTGTTTGAAGAAATTTGTATAAATATTTTAAACCCAGATACGAAGTTAAATATAATTTATGGTTCAAAAGCAGCCATAATTATGGCTAAAATCCGAGAAATTAACAATACTTTAGGTAGTTGCAGGAAAGCCGTGGGTAAAAAAGCAATGTCTAGGAGGGAGAAATAGAATAAACAATTATAATTGATCATAATATCAGATAAAAGAATATGATAATGATTAAACAATAATAATCAATAATTATGAAAGGTACACAAATGAGACAAAGATAAATTGTATGCTATCGCTGAGAGGTCTTACTAGGCTTAGCGAAAATAAAATAAAAACTAACTTCAATATCGAGTGAACGAAGGAAAAAGTTGATTACAGCGTTTTAGGGAAACATTAACACTTTAGCTACCGTTGACATAATGTGATCCATAAAAAGTTGAAATAATATATCAGCCAGAAGTTAGGGTAATATGTCCTGCTGCAAAATACCAATGGACAATAAATCCTACAACATTTCTAAGCCTAGCATCTTACCCAAGTATTTAGAATTTTCTTAAGACATTTTTCAGATGGTTTTTAGACATAGATTAACTTATAGCACAGGAAAACCTGCATTTACGCAGAAAAAAATGTTCGGTAGCGAAAGGATTGAGGGAATTTCACACAGATTGAACGTCTGTTAAAGCTGAACAACGGAACTGTCTTCTACAACGAGGAAAGTGAAATCTGTTCTTGTTTCTTTCTACACATTGCGTCCTTGCTACTACCAAAATTGGTGAGATACCAAAACTTTCTTTTTTTCATAAAAACTCGTGACACTTTTTTAGACTTTTTTCAGAAGCTCAGAATTGAGTAAATTCTATTTTAAAATTTTCCTACATCCAGTCAGGCATCGTAACACAGAGACAAAGTTCATGAATGAATTCTTTACAATGCCATTTCAAGTTGCATCAAACAGTTCAAAATTTCACAGAAACAGACAATTTCACATTTTCCCTCCGAATTTTACGTATTAGCCTTCATTATAGACCTGCAAATGATCTGGAAAGTCAAAATTCAAGCGGAACAAAATGTGTTTTATGAAATTTTCCGTGCATCTTATTTTCTCATGTCTAATTAATTGCAACTGTTTTCATTCTAAGAGTTTGTATTCAAAGATCACAACAGAAACTTGAGCCTAAAATGATCATAATTATGTGATATTTTTCCGCATCTTCCGGGACTAGAACTTATTTTTTTTGCTGTGTTACGCATAGTATTCTGAGAGACAGGTGAAACAGGGTTTAAAATGTTTTTCATTAGCAATGTGAACATTTTATAGATTCATTTTCTTATGCTTCAACATTTTATTCCCCCAAAAAGAAAAAAAATGATTGTGCCTGTTCGACCGAGAGTAACTAGACTACTGGGAAGACTTATTTATGTTACGACACAATTTAAACACTAAAAGCTTACAGTCCCGACTGTGAAATTCACGTTCGATATTTTACGTGAGCGAGCGTTAATATCTCACAAGAATTGATGTTGCAATGCTTTGGACTGAAACCATTCGTGGAAGAATTTTCACTGTCAATGGAGGTAAAACTTCAATTTAGTGACCGAAATCCATCACGAAGCACAAAGGTAAAAAACTGGTGAGGAATGATGCATTATGCTTACTGGCGCCAAGATTATACTTTTGTGAACGCCACGTATAGATGCCGGGCGGCTCGCGTGCGTGTGAGGGTAGGCGAAATTATGCCTTTTGTTTGACTGCTGCGATCGATTGAGTCAATAAAAGCCTGCTCAGGCAGCTCTGACGGCTGCTTTGGAATTTAAACGTCGGTGTCCAAATGAGATTGAGCTCGACATGGTGAAGCCCCATTAGGTGTGTACACCCTAGAGTAGTGATAATAGAATCCCCATTAGGTCCGTAGACACTAGAGTAGAGATAATAGGTTCCCCATTAGAACTGTAGACCCTAGTATAGTGATAATGGGATCTCTATTAGGTGTGTGAACCCTAGTGTAGTGATAATAGAACCCTAATTAGGTCTTTGGACATTAGTTTACTTATAATAGAACCCCCATGAGGTCTGCGCACCCCTGTATGATGAAATTAGAACTCCCATTGTGCTGGTTGACTTGAGCTTGTTGTGTAAGTGGACTCCTCATTAGGTCAGTAGACTTCTGGGCTGGAAAATTAGAACTCTTATCATGTTGATGAACTTTTGGCTGGTGAAATTAGAACTCATTATGTTCAGAGATTTCTGGTTAATGGAATTGGAACTCTGATTATGCTGCTTGATTACTGGCTGATGAAATTATAACTGTTATTATGCTGATAGGTTAGTGAAATTAGAACTTTCATTATGCTGATAGATTTCTGACTACTGAAATTAGAACTTTAGAAGGGGAAATAAGAATCGCAGTTTACATTAGATTTAAGACTCAACATGTAAAACGCCATTCTATTTACCCTCATTGTTATTGAAGGTGTGAATTTAGCCTTCAACATTTTTCCATTCTCAAAGATTCATGGAATTTTCTAATACAGTTGAACTCGATTTCTTAAAACGACAATCTTAAATGTGCTAGGTGGACCAAAATATTGTAATCAGGGAAAGCTTGTTCTCTTTTACAATATTCAAATTCATTTTATAAAATGAACTTGAATTTCGAGAACTAGAATTGAGCTTTGAGTTGCGTGAATAGCAATCAAAAAACTCAGCAACTTATGGTGGTAAAAATATCAGCAACAATGGAGTGAATGGGAATTGTTCATGAAAAAGAGTGATGATATACCTGTGGTACAACTGTCGAAAATTTAATTTCACGAAGGAAGAAAATAAATAAATAAATAAATGTAGAACGAAAAAAAAGAAGAAAGTAACTATATTTCCAATAAAGTATATGTACAGTACAGGTCCGTTGAATTTTCACTCCCGAATGCCAACATTTCAGATGATGCTCCAAGCGACTAGCCTCGTCCTTGGTGCTGGAACTTGAAGTAGGAGCTCGTAGGGGCGCTTCGATGAGGCTGATAAAGAGCTAGTCTTAGGTTTAAGGTTGATTTAACATTATGTTAACTTTACACTACGCTATGACAGTTCTATGAAATTATTTTGTTCCCATCCAGAAGTGCATTACAGTGACGAACAAAATAATGAATGACAAAGAAATTAAAACAAATCATGTCTATGAGAATTTTCAATGAAAAGTAAAAATTTTTTTCACGATTGTCTGAAATTCAGAATAATATTTTAAATGAATGACATGAAAATTGACAGACTTTTCTGAGTAGTACAAGTATGTGACAAATACACAGTGGATATTAACGCTACTGTTGTTATAGTTCATTCTTCTACTGATTCATCGATTCAGTAAGAATTGCATGATGATTTTACTTGACTTATAGCATTTATATTTTTCCAACTTGATTACTTATCAGCAGCGGTATTAAAACTAAGCATATTTTTTTCGCTAAAAATAGCAGTTTTGTCAAAGAAGCTTTCATTATATTAAAGAAGGAAGAAAGTTTTGAGTTGCTGTAGGCAGAAGCAAGAAAACCGTCCTGTCCATCTTCAAGCTGTCAGACAGGAACCGTCAATTAACTCAATCGTGTTGACCAGCATTAACCAGTTTGAAGGGGCGTTCCGATTGAATCCAATTCAATTAGTCAATTAAAGAGTTGAAAGGACATAATTTAACTGATTAAGTTTTTTGACGAACGTCATGTATGCGATAAAATACCATGGTTTAATATTGACATACATTTCCTATTCCACTGCAAGTGTCAAATGTAAGATCAAAGTGAGGAGCTCAATTTAGCCGCTGTATTTTGTGAATGATTTTATTCATGTGAAAGGTTAAACTGTAGCATTTATTTGCTATTTCAAAGCAGGAGTCACATTATAACAGTGTTTGACACGCCATTCGCCCCATTATGCATGCTGCCATCAGGGTGTCTAGTTTCCATAAACCTGTTCTGTGCATGCCATGATAAAGAAATAAAGTCAACACTACTTATAAAAATATTCCTTGAAGAAATGGTGGGTAAGAAAAAATTTTCAGTTATCAGAATAACGTTGCAATGCATTTATTCTGTTTATATTATGTTCTTTTCATCACCATTGTGTTGCCATGCATGTATTCTCTTTATCACAATTGCGTTACAATCCATGCATTCTTTTCTTCAAGACAATCATGAGAGGTATTTGATCATCACTTTATCTCTAATTATACTAAAGTTCTTATCACTTTTTTCACAAAAAAATCCAGTTTTACATAGCCTCCATTGTTGAGTACTTTCATCATTCATTACCTTATGCAAATCCTTTTTTCGTTCAACTTTGTGAGAGTTTTTTGTTAAAAAGGTGAAGAAAAACCTAAAAAAACAAAATAAGCAAAACTTGACGCTGGATAATTAAGTTATTGGCATTTTCCTTGCGTTGTTTTGCTAAAGAATAACGTGAGGGAAAAATTTAATATTTCTGAGCAGTTTACTGAATTCCAAGCAATTAGAGACTGGTGTAGCAAGGTAAATTATTCAGGCATTTACCAACAGAACTTGATATGTTGATGTGGCTTCAATGTTTCTTGTGATGCTGAGCTTATGTATACGGAATAACAGATAGGTCTTTTGATGTACATGTTTTGTTTGGCAAATTGAACTGTAATTCGTTTGAAAAGGTCGCAATATATAACAAAACTAGAAAGTAATGTTTACAAATAACAGACTTTGATATTCTACAAAAACGCTGAAGGTTGTCAAAGCGACAATGACATAAAAAGGTTCTATTCTGTTCCTGCAGAAACTCTATAAAATGCTATTCGTTGAAAAGTCGATTTCTTGTCTTCAAACTGTTGTAAAAATATGTCGGGATTCACTGTATTTTTTGTGTACGCCAAAAGTAAACATAATTCTATGAAGAAAAACGCGTTCTCTGTTTGGTGACTTGTTATCTTAGCCAGGTTGCCTTCGCTTCTTCGTTTTTTTTCAGTAAAAAACAGGACTTTTTGTGTACCTGAGTCTACAGGAACTTAAGTGTCACTATGCAGTTTGTAAGAGCCATGGGCGCATCTCAGGGATGCTAAAACTTACTAAGATTGAACAAAACTTAGAAGATCTGCCTTACGTTGTAACATTGGAGCGAGTAACGTTTAGGGAATTAGCAAGTACGTAGTAAGTGAAATTATGTTCTGGGTTTTGTTCTGATGTACCGCAGCATTATTGATGTGGACCCTGAGCGACTGCAACTATTTTTAGGATCAAATCAAAGTTTGTATGCTCTGTAATTTTGATGAGGGAATTTAAATCTAGGAAGCATGTTAATTAGTGGAAATTTTCAGACGCAATGCTGAGAGGAAAGGAAATTACAAATGAAAATATAAGAAGAATAAGGCAGGCTGTAGAGACCGTTTGATACTGCACGATACACCACGCAGAGTTAAAATGATATTCTAATATACTATGGGTATAAAAATCTTTACAATACCTTTTATTAAAAACGTAGCACTACTATATCATAACGTGGTCCCAGTATTCATACAATAACACAATACTAGCCTCTGTACGCTGTACAATACTAGACTGTGAACGGTGCGCAATACTAGACCCTGTACTCAGTAGAACACTAGACATTGTAGGCTGTACAATACTATGTATATCCTGTATCATCTACAATACTAAATCCTATATAATACTAGACTCTGTACAATACTAGATCCTGTACTCTGTACCAGCCTCAGACACGGTGCACCAACACACAAGTCGTGTTTGCTTTGTTTGTTGCGTTAGATTGCATGACCATTGCTCAGGTAGCTGATAATACACACGATTGCAGTGCGTGTAGCCTTTAGAAAACCTGCAGCAAGATGCATCATCCGTATTCACTGATGGAAAAGGACTTCACAGGAAATTATAAAGCATTATGCGTATATTTTTCGGGAAATTGAAGCAGTTCAAAGTATTCGTACTGCTTTGAAAGTAATATCTGGATCTCTGCCTACTTGAGTCTTGAATATCGTAGACATGAACGTTCGTTTATTTACAGATGCAAACTTTGTCGCAATAGTTGTGCGTTTAGCTGCACAGAAGAAATCGGTAGAGAAGTTAACAGAATTATGAAGATACCTATGCGCATTTTAATAAAAATTTTAGATCAGTCGTTATCAAACGCCATTTTGTTAACGTTCTTCACACAAATGTTGGAAAATTGCTTTCAAAGGAATGAAAATGGTTGATCATTTATTTAAATCAAAGGTTCTATAAACAATCCGTGAGGCAAACTGTTTTTCAATTATGAAATCTAATAAGGATATGCGAAAAAGAAGTAGGCTTCCAATGCGTAAGCAGTGTTCCTGTTTGTAGATAAATTGTTTTTAATGCAATATTGACTGACAAATGTCCCAAATTCTCACTTTAATTGGACGATTATAAGACATTTTCACATCAGTTTCAAGCTTTTACCAAACTCGACTGTTGAAAATATGAGTACGCAATTCACATTTAAAATTTTTACGTATATTGCCATGAACCTTATATATGAGTATTTATTTCAAAAAGGCCAAGACTATGTTTAACCTTCAAACACACTTTACAATGAACAAAACAACACTGAAAATTATTAAAATTTTTCCAATTGAAAAAATCTAAATAGTTTGGAAAAATGGTCTTGTTTTTATGAAACTGATTTTCCTAGAGTAATTCTTTTTCGTAATATTCATTTTATCTATTTTCTGCTAGAATATAATGAAATGTAATTTGAAGTGCAACCCAAGATGCATTTTGTTCAAAAACAAACTCATTTTGTTATGAATCAACTAGCGTTAAATTATCAGATCGGATACAAAGTATTATGACAGTTTGCACTCATTTATCAGTTTGAATTTAATTCATCCCATACTCATTAAAACATTTCTTTATATTTTCCATCGATTTCTTCATTTTTTAATAATATTTCTGTATCCCTGTTCCCGTTGTTGCGAAATTACTCTGAACGGTTTCAATTCAAGGCCAGGATTTAGCGTCACTAACTGTACATCTTCTCTTATTACTGTAAAACAATAAATTATTGACAAAAGTTGCCGTTAGTAGGGCAAAAACAAGGGACTTAGATTCAGTAATTTTAGGACATTATATTTATTAGGTTGTTCGAAACGTATTCCAGAAGAAATCATACAAAGAATATAAACGGCTCAGATCTGAATATCTTTAATCAAGAATATAATCACCATCCTCTTCACAACCGCGTTCCAGTAGCCTGTGTTAGAAGAAATCTTTGTTGTTCTGTCAAACAAAAAGCAAGAATTTTTGCAGACTAGAGATATTTTGCTGTAGGTATTGGCTTCTCACTGAATGATAACTGCTGTCTTCTTCAATTCATATTAAGGTACACAATCCATTTTGATCACAGGTAATAATGAACTTTAGAAAGTATGGTTGATATTCCTTCCTAGCTAGAAGATTGCACATGGTGAAACTTCGTTCGGGTCTCAAACTGCAACTCTAGTAGAATTTAAATTTCATTGTTACTTGTTTTCCTAATTTTTTAAAAGCGTATACACAGTTAATCATGATACATTAAATTAATGACACAAATTTTTTGACGTATTGACGCAATTTCAATGTAAAAATCTCTTTCGAAAGAGTGTGTCGTTTTCCGGAGTGAGGCAAAATTGACACCTTCAAACCTTACAAACCGCCACTGACATTACGAGTTAACATTCCTTTCGGAGACATTTTGAAAATGTTTTTCATTGTATCTGCAGGCATAAGTTTTGTTTTAATTTTAAAGGGAGCTACAGCGGATGTACATTTCAACCATATTATTATTCTCCATGGTGTTTATCTCAAAAACAACGTGAGTGATACAAGTACATTGTCATTTGGAGTAGGTGCTTTACTGAACTATGTGTGTTAAAGAGGTTTCTTTCACTTGACGTTGGTCTGGACTTGCTTGATTAACTCATAATGCATCGTGTTAATAAAGAGTAATTTCATTCTGGACGTTCAAGCTTCCAATGTCGACGGCTAGACCATGTCTAGATGGATAGAGAGGTAAGCTCAATATACTAAGCCTCAACCAAATCAATATATTATGTGTCAAATTGAGCTCAAAATAATATGGATTCCAGACACACTATGACTTATTGTATCCATTATCCTACTAGTATCAAACGAGTAGAAGAGAATTATTATTATTATGTTTTAGATGTTTCCGACTTACGTTAAGAACAACTTTAATCGAATCCAAAGACACTCAATGCTAGATGTCTAAATACAAAACAAGTAGAGTTTGAAAAGGAAGCAAGAAACTGTAAGCTACTAGCAGTCAAGCAAAAACGAGGAACTTATAGAAGTAGAAGAGGTAAAACTATGGGACAGCGACCGTAACGATCAGGGAGCTTCTGGATAATGACTACCTCCACTACTCAATGTCGACCTCTTTTTTTGTTCTACAACAGAACACTCTGAGCCAGTCGACTTATTCCATCCGCTTATGCTGCAAAAATTAATAACTCGAAGCTACCCCAACTCCACACTTGTTCCACAGAGTAATATACTTTGATGGTTGTTCTGTGAGACATTTCCCCGTACATACATTGTATGCAATGATAACGAGTTGTAAGCTACCGTCTGTACACATTTATTCCATAGAGTGATGACGGTGGCTGCTCCATCAGATATTTTCTTGTACATTTTCTGCCAAAGAATAACGCGCTGCAAGTTACTCTGAGAGACATTGGCGTATAGTTAAAAATAATCCCTTAAAAACCCAGAGATAAATGGCCTTGACTTTGTCCCATGAGAAATTTGACTGCCTTTATTCTACTGTAGGATAATGCAAACATTTTCCATAGCCTTTGTCTGAGCCTTTTTAGCAGAATATTGCACTCTAATGATTCCTTCATGAAACATTTTCCTACTCTTATTCTGCAGTCGAGTAACTCGCTCTAGGTCACACTATGAGACATCTGCCCGCTACTCTGCAGTCAAGTAGCGCTTGCCCGTGAGACAGGATCCATAAGAACTGAGGCATCTGAGCTCGTTACTTTTGTTAAAGGAATGCCAAATGAGGACTTTGCGTGTGCGTCTGCAATGCTTCAAAAATGCCGCTCACCTCTGTAAAAAAACGACTGAGTGACATGACTGCTCCGCAGACCTACACCAACTCACATGGACACATGATTGTGCTTGACTTGGAGAGTTTTTTCCCTCTCTATCAAGGATAAAAGTTCGTCTTTATTACGAAAAAAATGTTTTTGTCCTGAATTGTTGTCATTTTGTGTTTGCTATATTTTTAAATAGAAAATGAGTTATTCCTGCGAAGATATAATTTTTTTACCAAGATGCCGTATTTAGTGAATAATGATGATATCCATTATAATAATCATGCTAATGACGATCATGGTATTGAAAGAAAAATGACAATATTACTGAAAATAAACATTAATGATAATAACAATAATAATATCATAATAGTATATGCAATAATGACAATTGGGACATATAGGAATTCAACATCGCTGCCCACAACCAGCCAGCATTTGGTCAGCCCTGTAGTCAGATTCAGAACGCAGTCCTTTGATGACTTCCTCGTATTGAAGAGAGCGACAAAACATACTCAGGAAGCGTTGTAGAAAACCACGAGTGGTTCTATTTGTTTGAATGCATGCAAGAAAGAAAGCTTTGACACAGAAAAAATTGCTTTAGGACAAAGGCACAGAGTTTCATGTAGTCTGATTTCAGCTGAGAATTGAAGGTGTATTTCAGATGGAACATCTATTTCAACAAAGGATTTTCTGTGAGTGACATGCACTCAAAAATTGAAAGCTTGGTTCGTACATGGCGTATGAGACAAATTGGAACGAGAAGTGGCTTCATTTTCTCTACTGTTTGTTAGTTTATATTTCTTGATGTCAAAGACTGAAATATAGGACAAAAAATATGGTAAGTAAACATGTAATCTCCACTGTACTTGTACATTTGTCAATCATTAGATTTCAATTCATGTTACCTCATAGAAATAAATTTCTACACAATATGAATGTAAACATTCATATACTTTACTTAATTAAAAATTTAATACTGATATGACACGAGTCAATATTCAAACACACATCCAACGTTTACGCATACCCATATGAAAAATTCGTCATGCGCGCGTTTCACACAGAGCAAAATTACAGGCTATGTTCGACCTCACACAACTTTTATATTTTCGTGGCATTTGAGTTCATGAAAATTGTCTTACTGCATACTCTAATTAATTAATTGTACCTACACCGCACACACGTCTGCGGAAATATGAATATTTCATAGACGGATGTTAGTAATCTGTGTTCGTTAGCATGGTTATCGATGCATGTCGTACAGAATGATTGAATGAGCTGTTTGATGCTCCCAAATTCATGAGGGTCATTTGAGGTTACTCGTGTTCCGTTGATGTTATTTTAATTTATTCATAACAGCGAACATATGCTTAGTTGTATCGAACACAGGAAAATTGATAACGCATAGCCCAAAAAATGTATAATTATTTTAGGTTAAATATGATATTTGGAGATATACTGAACAGCGCATGTAGTTGGAGTGATGTGTATTCATACTTATGTCTGTTACCTAAGGCCAACTTTCTGGTTTTATAAAAATTAAAGCATTTACAAATCAAGTCATGGCAAGACTGTGTTTATTAGCTTAAGACTAGTTCTTGTTCAGCTAATGAATACAGAGGCCAATGCATTTGACTAGCGTAATTTTGTAATTCATTTTGACATTAATCAGAAGCAATGAATGAAATTTTATTAGAATTTTGTGGCATGAAATTATCAAGGTTTTCATGTCTTCAATTAAAAGGATGTAGGAGAGAAAATAATAAAAAACACAGTCTGAGTCAGTGTTTGCACAGAAACCCAATATTTGTAAAAATATTTAAGACAAAGATTTGAATGAGACAGAAATAGTTTATTTAAAACGCAGTGAAAGCTGTTTGTTACGAGTTTTTCTCCGTTCAATCGTACTAGTGAACCTTATAGGTGAACAACTGGTGATATTGTTGCTGATGATGCACAGAAGAGTTGCAATTCTGCTTCGATGTGTGATGTAATCTTACTAACATCTACAGATAATATATTTAAACTAATACTAATGTATCTAATTTCGTAGTTCATCCTACCACAATAGGATGGGTTTTCCGTTACATTATAGAGGGAATGTTACAAGGTCACACGCAACAAGTTGTAACATAACAACTAAATTCATTTCTCAACACAGTGCTAGGCTGCACAAAAGCAATAGACATGTTCGTTGTTGCTAGTATTCGGTAACTATTATACGTCCTTTGAGAAACATGATATGTTTTTCGTAGACCTAATGACTAGAATCTCTCGGTCCAGCCATTATTGATGAGGAGGAGGTAAAATATTTAAGTTAAAGATATGAATGAGATAGAAATATGTAGTATCTATGATAGTATTGATCAGAAAATTCGTGTCAATAATTGCTGGTCATGAGGAGGAAAACACATGAGCAAAACGAAACTTTCATGTACTTTTCATGAGTAACTTTTCATATCTCCACTGGAAGGAAATAGCACCCGACATTAGCACTATGAACCATGTCTCCTCAACTGGTGTTGAACGTCGCCTGATTTCTTCTAATGGGCGAACCCATTAAATAAATTAGACTGAATATTATTCACGTTTTTAAGTTTCTTTGCACAGAACTGAGTTTGATATTGCCTTGTTTCTTAACCTACCATGTCACTTTTTTACGATAATCGAATACAAAAAATACGTCAATTGTAATTGACTGCTTTTTTAGTTTCAACTTAAGGCAACCAGGCGCATTTAATAATTATTAAATAAATTTAGCAGCGGTAAAAACGATTAAACCAAAACATTCTTCAATTTTTTATCACAGTGACTGGTGGGTATATTGTTAAGAGATTGATGTTGATGTCTTTCATATGCTATAAAATTGCACGTAAATGTAAAATTGGTCTCGTATGACTCCTATGATGATGTAAAGGAGAATTTATTTAATTTGTTAGATCAATTGTTTTACTATGAAGAGTTAATTCAGATATGCTCGGACTACAGACTTCACTGTTGATAGCTATTCTACTTGAAGTACATTATTTACTACTTTGTATCACTGTTTTAGAATTGTGTGCCTTCGTACTGATAAATTTCAAAATTAATACTTATTAGATTTTGTATGTTGGGAATATCAGATTTATCACGATAGGTTTTCAGTGTTCTTTTTCAGTTTGTACGCAGGAGGTATTTATGAACAATTAAAATATTATTTGGTTTATATGTTGCAATGTATGCTCAAATTCTCATTGCTTTAGGATTTCTGCCATTAACAAGTTTTGATCCATAATCTTCGTTTAATTCTGTTTTTGGCAGTTCTAGATCAGAACCAAATAAGAAACTGAAGAATTTAGGAGTCGCTGAAGTTTTTATTCTGAGTAAAATAACTAAATTGAACAAACAAAGCTCCTATTCATGGGTCTTAACCTGCTTCTTCAATACTAAGAAATTCTTCTGTTTGCCGACACAACATAAAGGCTCAGAATTAAATGATTTGCCAATTTGTACTCGACAGCTTTGACGTCAAACAGTTTGCCTGAAGGTACGAGGTAATCTCTATGATTTATGCTGAATTCACTTACTTCCAACTATGTGTATTCTTGATGTTCGCATGTGGACTTGATGAAGTCAAAGTTTTTTTCTTCGCGCGGTAGGTTGATTCTTGACTTGCCAAAGTACAAACCTAAATTGCGAGAAAGTTCTTTTGTTCTTGCGATTCGTTGGTTTTTGAACCGGCAAAGTACCGACCGAAATTGCGAGAAAGTTACCCTATAGCTCCTGCTAGGCCACGTGGGTCCAATACCAAGGCAGAGGAGAAACAGCTTCCAAGCGATTAGGGTCGTTACAGGGTTCAAGTGATCGTCATTCGCTAAATGACCCGCACTTGGCGCTCCGTTCTCCAACTAACTCAAGACTTCAACAACTTACACTGAATTTCAGACACTGCACACTCAACTATCAAATTTAACAGACACAAGCAAACGAATTTTGGTTGTACATTCTCTCTCGTTCAATATGTTGCGTGGGTTTGTTAAATTGTATTCTTATTTCAAGCATGATTAAGTAATTTTTTCTAACAAAATATAGAAGGAAATCATGCTTAAAATTTATAAACGAGATGTTCAGCTAAGCTTTAAGATATTTAAGGGCATGAGTTTAAGGGCTTCTTTTTTAGAGTAATGTCCATGGAACTCTTATGTTTTTGGAGTCACAGTAATGAAAAGTTGACTGTCGTCAGATTGTTGTCACTGTGGTGAGTTTCAATGAAAAATTTTGAAGCAGTTGTTTCTAAGCCATGGTGGAAATCTAGCAAAAAAATGAATGAGGGACAAATGTGTGATTCTATTAAAAGTCATAGAAAAGCTTTTAGAGTGTGTACCTAAATTATAAGCATTACTGCACCAGAGTCTCTATTTGTCATTGACAGCTGCATCATCACAGTCGATATTTTCATTATTGCTCCTCTGACACCACTTCCAATAAGCACGAAATAAATCAAACATTCAGTTTTTTATTGGGTGGTAAAAAGGTGCATGAGTGGTTGAACTTCTTCGTCGTAAGTACAGTAAGAAAACAATGTCTCAAATTACGGATTTCCTGTCAAAAGTTAGTTTATTCAAGACAGGGTTAGAGTGTTGAGCACCAAACACAAGTCACACTATCAAGTCCAACAGAAACTCCAGCCACGATTGAGCAAGCATGTGTGATGGGTCTGTTAGACGCACGAATGTACTGATGAAATTCAGAGTACCA
>VCRD01000167.1:425170-442803 GCA_006783055.1 Trinorchestia longiramus
CTGCCATAATCCATATGTACTTTATTGATCCACTGCACTGTCGTGATCCATACGTACTTTGTTGATCCACTGTACTGCCATAATCTATATGTACTTTTTTGACCCATTGGACTACCATGATCCATACGTACTTTGTTGATCCATTGTGCTACTGTGATCCATACGTACTGCGTTGATCCACTGTACTGTCGTGATCCATACGTACTCTTTTGATCCATTATACTACTGTGATCTGTATGTACTACTGTGATCCTTTGAACTACCTTGATCCATACGTACTGCTGTGATCCATATGTACTGTCGTGATCCATATGTACTGTCGTGATCCATATGTGCTACCGTGATCCATAGTACTGCCGTGATCCATATGTACTACCGTGATCCATATGTACTATCGTCATCCATATGTACTACCGTGATCCATATGTACTATTGTCATCCATATGTACTACCGTGATCCATATGTACTATTGTCATCCATATGTACTACCGTGATCCATATGTGCTACCGTGATCCATATGTGCTACCGTGATCCATATGTGCTACCGTGATCCATATGTACTACCGTGATCCATATGTACTATTGTCATCCATATGTACTACCGTGATCCATATGTGCTACTGTGATCCATATGTGCTACCGTGATCCATATGTGCTACCGTAATCCATATGTATTACTGCAGATTCTATACTGCAAGCAGCCCATCATCGAGAAGGATTAAAGTACTGTAAGATATAGACCAACAATTCAACACAAAATTAGCCTCATCGGAGCTCAAGTTATTGAAGTCATTCACTGTGGAATATGCAGGATAAAACAAAGATAAAACAATAAATACCAAAATGTTCTGAATTTTTTGTGAGGTTGTTTATGCAATTTTTTTTTGTCTGATATTTTCCTACATGGAATATTACTTCCTTTCCAGTAATGTTTATTGTTTCTGTAAAAGCTGTAATGGGTAATAAAGTATCAGACTTTGTCCTAAAAAAGTCCTAAATTTAATGTATGAGTAGACAAACTATATTATTGAATGATTTTATTGTGGTAAATGGTAAATTTGACTTATGAAAAATTTGTTTAAAATCTCATCTATGACTAATAAAATGTTATAGGATTTAAAAAATATCGCTAATAATTCCTGATAATGGAAGAGTAATCTGTTTCATAACGTGTCATTGAATTCTAGTGAATTGGAAACAGCAGCCATATAAAGATACCAACCGCCGAACATCGTCTATCCAGACTAGCAATATTATTTTTTGTTGAAGCTCATGGTTGTGCAGGTTACGGCCTCAGTACAACAACTTCACATTCATGCTGTCCGTGTGACTGCATAACTATGCTGTGCAGGCAGGAAAAGCTTGACATATTCGGCTACATCACACATGACAGCGGAATAGCCTAGACTTAAGGCTGTACGTGGTATTAATCTGAGCTTGTAGAGCCGGGGCCAGAAATGTAGCCAGATTCAAGGGTATGAATATGCACTGTAATCATTTAACTGCAGAAAGGAGCAGATAGCCATGTCGACTGTTAATGGTTGCCATCGTAAAAAAACGATAACGATGTTGGATCACATATATATGATTCTGTGATCTGTAACAACGAAGTCATGTTTCACGAATTTGTTACTTTGACTTATCTTTTTCAGTTGGGCAAATAATTTATTTGCCTTACAATGTAACTCCATTTAATTAGAGTATGTGTTTTAATAAATCCATTTAAACCACGTGGTCCTTGATCACTCCACCTGAACTTAAGGCGTAGATGAGTGAACAATTATACGAGAAAAATTTGAAATTTTCGTTTTCGTATTTTTGGATCAAAAATAATGAAATTATCATTTGAGGAATGAGGAATTGCAGAAGAAATTTTCCAGAAAAACTATATTTGTCTGACAATGCACCAACCTTTTATTTCTGTAGCTATGTATCATCATTATATTTCACTATTACCCAACACCATGATTCATCCTTTCACTTCAAGTTCTGTTTGTTTGACTAGGCTCAGCGCAAGCATTAGTTAAAAATTTCATTCTAGGGCTAATTTTATTACATGAATTACTGAAACCCATTATTACTGTTCGTATAGTTTACACCTAAGCGTAATTACCAAATGAATTACGCTCCTTTTGCCCACAACACCCATCATGCAAATACCGTCGAGACGCTAGGCCTTGGTTTTAAAAATAATCGATGTGGCCAAATGTCGACCAGACTCGGACTCTAAGCGACACAGCTCAGGAAGACTGATTGAAGGATTAACAGCAACGTCCAGTTTTAACTTGCGTGCATGTGATTTAGAGTCTAATTTCTAGTAAATTAGCGTAGTTTAGAGCCAAGACAACGTTATTAAATATTGCATTTGAATCTAATGTGATCACTGCTGTATTGTTAAGCATAAATGGTATACTGATTGAGATGTATATACAAACAGCATGGGACTTGAATATCAACTCAGGAATGGACCAAACTGCTTGTTTTTGTTACCTTATGCTATTCTATACTTGATTATTAGTCGTTTTAGGCTGGAGGAAAATTCATTCTTTCTTTTAGATTCTATTCAGAATGCACAAATTTGTCAAAATTCTTTACACAGCTATTTAGCTATTTAAACCGCAAAAACCATTCTTATATAAGGACATAGAAGCACATACATGATACAACACGTAATGTTCAAGAATAATGCGGAGCATGCGTCAACTCCTACTTAAATGTGTTTAACCTCACTCTCATTTAAATGTGCAACTCTGCAGGTTCAGGGATTTCAGAAAAATGACTCTTAAATTTCGTTATGAATTTTTCTTCCAAGTTCTAAGGAAATTTGAGATTTGAATATAGTCTCACTTTACTTGAATTATATTTTACTAGTCAGTAGGAGAGCTTTTATTTCACGGTGGCAGGTCCGTTGACTGCCTGTTCCTGTCAGTCCCAGGTCCTGTGACGCTGCATGAAGTAATATTGTTGGGTTTTCGTAATAATAAAACTGCAGTTTTATAGCAGAACAAATATAGACTGGCAGTTCAAAACTGCGTGAGAATTTAAAACTGACTGTGATTTCAGTCGAACGAATAAAAAATGCTCGAAACAGCCTCTTTTTTTACTAGACTAGTAGTGGTTGATTAGGCCTTCGTCCATAATTACAACTTGAAACTTGAGAACAGTTTTATTTAATTTGGCTAGTATTAGTATTTGAAATCTTACCTATCTTACACCATACTAGAGAGATTCTATGATCTGTGAAAATGATATAAAATATATAAGTGAGTAAATTTTTCAATGTTTTTTGGTTTATTCAAGACTTTTGGAGTCAAAAGTTTTGAAACACTTTATTGTATTATAAGGTTATCTTATTCATACAAGTAGCATATGCTACAAATAAGCTCAATTTTGACTTCTTTATCAAGGAAATTTTTCCTTCCATAAAATACTCACAAATCTGAACTGAACAACCGTGACTGATTTTCAATGACTGAACAAATTTTAAGACTGAAATTGGACACCTATTGAAGTTGGTGCTGTAATCCATGTTATAAATTAAATTTAGCCTCTGATGAGGATATTTTGCAGTTTCTAAATACTTTATACTTAAAAGATTATTAATACTTAAAAGATACTTAATACTTAAAAGATACTTAATACTCGAAAAGATGATACGCTGTGTCTACTCAGGAACTGCTACCAAGCAGTTGTTAGTTGTCAGCACAACCTCACAGTGGTTAATTGTCGACACCACTACCCCACAAAAATTAATTTTCTGCACTACGAACGCATATTTGTCAGTTGTCAACACCACAACCATGAAGTGGTTACTTCTCTGCCACGCAACCACGCAGTTGTCAGTTCCTCCATAAGGTGAAAGGTGTCAGTTTTTTGTTCGCCCATAGAAAGCCAACAAATAATAGGGTCTCTCAGTCAAGTTTACTGGGGAAAAACTGTCAGGAAATATGCCCAAAAAGCACCGTAAATTAGCCGGTGATTTTTTACAGAGTGGGTGTTGTGCAGTAGCTTCATGTTGCCAGTAAATACACTAACTTCTACTTCGCCGAGAGGAAAGAGCAACATTTTCCTTCGAAACTATTTGATGACTTTATCGCTTTCGCTAGATAAAATACATCGTTATTTCCTTTCAGATTACGGACCTAAAACATGAAGTAAGAGCATTTTATGTGTAAAATGTTACTTGTTAAAAAGCTGAATTTAAAAATGAACGTTTTCAAACAAAAGTAGAATTATACATTCTTCAATTTTTTTACCTGAATTTATGGTTCGTGTTGTACGTACATACTGTTTTGAATCAAAAAGTTTTGCAGGAAAGAATGAAAAACTTCATTTATAAGGTGTGCGAGTCACAATAGGGGCCGTGATACGAGTCCTTCATTTATTTCTTAACATTCTCCTGCCTGGAGACGTTGAAATTGACCTCTCTTCAGAAGCGGCCTACAGCACCTTGCATTTAAGAGAGCTAGGAGGCAGTCACTAGTTCATTATCTATTTTTACTGAGACGACGGTGTATCGATCTGAGCTCAAGAGAAGCCCTTTGAGTTCACTGGCGCGAAGGGAAGTAGGTAGACTGGGTGAAGGAAGATTCTAGGTGAGAACTGAACCGACAGAGCAGCGGCTTTCAAGTTCATACAGCAGTACGGAAAGAGGTGCTGCATAACTGGCTCAAATTTCAGAGAAAGGTGATAAAAACTTGTGCGAATTATGTTATGGTGCATCATAAATGAAATACTTCTACCAAATATGTAACATAGTAGCGTTGTGTAAAACACGTTACTTCAATACGCAGGAGCAATTTTAATTGCAAAGAATCTTGAAATCAAATGACTGCTTTCACTTGAATGCGGGTAAAGCATTGCATTGAAACTGCACAAGAATCAGTTCCGACATGATTCCTGGTTTTGAACACACTGGTTCAAAAAATGGATAGAAGCTGAAGAAAAAAAGCAGAACTAGCTCCTGTAAAACTGACTATTTTTAGGCAGGTTTCTAGCAGCTTGAAAACAAAATCAAGATTGTCTTTGGTTTCATCATGATAACAAGTTTGGAGTCATGATCTTTGCTTCTAATGGAACATTTTTCAGGAAAAGTGCTGGCAAACGACTTGAGTGTTGCTTATGATTCCATTTTGCATTGCCAGATTTAGCTCCAAAAATATTCGGAGTTTTAACAAAGGAAATATCGTTTTAACTGATAGGGCTAAAGGAGAGGTTAGTTAAGCCGTATGTCCAACAAAGATTGCTTATTTGTTTTTTACTTAGACTTTGTTGAGGCACAAAGAAAAATGAAATTAGAATTGAATGGTAGAACGTCTCTTAACAACATTCTTGTTTTAGTTTTCCTACTTTTTAAAGAGATCATCCCTGCAGTTGCAAGTTACAGGGCAACAACACTAATACAAAATATTAAAATATCCAGCCAATCCTTTTTCTACTTTTATGTACTTTTTTAATCCCCGTTCTACCTCATTGAAGAAAATTCAGATTTACGTAAAATAGTAAAGGATTTCAGCTACTGTTCACTATTCAACTTACCCCAATTTTGTTTAAAGTTACATGAAGGTACCTTTCTTATGTAAGGTCTATCCGAAAACAGCACTAGCACTTGTTCGTGATCAATTGTTACTCTAAAGGATTACATCGCTAGCTTAGTGACTAAACAAAACGTGAGTTCAGGCGCAGCTTTTTTATTGTAAAGAACAAGATTGAGCTCGAAGTGAGGATATGGCCAAACTTTAGAGAGAAATATTCGGCGATACAAATGCATATTGTTTTGGAACAAAACTTGGCACAATCGGTAAAATTTACCGAAGACTGAATGAATGAATTAATAAGCGAGGTTTAGTTAGTCTTCAGAATAACAAGTAAGAGATTTAACGCAATAACTAATAAAAGTTATTTCATTACTATGGTAACGTATGATACATTCATCATATGTAAGAAAGCAGATGACTCGGTTTAACAAGGAACAAATATGAGTCAAGAGTTAAAGTGAAGTTAACTAATGTGTGCCAAAAAATTGATAGACGATTCCCAAGATTTTTTAGCCTCAAATTAAGTAATTTGACAGAAAACTGACAGAGATCCTCTCATGTCGTCGAGTTAAATCACGGTCAGTTGATCAACAATGGTGTTAGATGACTTTTGTGATGTTCGACGTATGTAATTGATTTAACTTCTTATTATTCACCGATCGGATAAAAATAGCTGAGTTAGAAGCTACATGAAACATTGGAAATTAATGATTCTGTGGAGGAAGAACAATATTCTCGATTATATAGTGACGTTCACATTATGTTTTTGAAATAAAGATGTAAAATGAAACAATAGAACTGAACACCTGATCGATGTGAGGCCATTACCATCCTCCCACCACATAATAAATTCGGCAAAAATTTAGGGTCAATTAGTGCACGATAATTGCACAAATATAAAAAATACGTGGGAAAATATGCTATTTCATTGCATTTTTAACGCAAACGATCGCAGATACAACTCTCAGTATGTGCTAGAACTCTTCTTCTGTTGTGTGTTTCTAAAACTCTAAAACTTGCCAAAACTCTTCTTCTGTTGTGCGTTTCTAAAACTTAAACTCGCCAAAACCTTTTCTTTGTTGTGTGTTTCTAAAACTTCTAAACTCACCAAAACCTTTTCTTTGTTGTGTATTTCTAAGACTTCTAAACTCACCAAAACCTTTTCTTTGTTGTCTGTTTCGAAAACTTCTAAACTCGCCAAAACCTTTTCTTTGTTGTGTGTTTCTAAAAGTCCTAAACTCGCCAAAACTTTTTCTTTGTTGTGTGTTTCTAAAAGTCCTAAACTCGCCAAAACTTTTCCTCTGTTGTGGGTTTCTGAAAGTCCTAAACTCGCAAAAACTTATTCTTTGTTGTGTGTTTCTAAAACTCTAAAACTTGCCAAAATTCTTTCTCTGTTGTGTGTTTTTAAAACTCTAAAACTCGCCAAAACTCTGTTGTGTGTTTCAAAAACTCCATAACTTGCTAAAACTCTCTCCTTGTTCCTAACAATTTTGCATTCAAGTAACGTATGCAGAGGGAAATTGCCACTGAATGATTTTTAGTGATAAAAACTTATGTATGTTTATGTGGATATTTATACCCACATTCAAACGCATGATAATAAACACTTGTCCAAAAACTACATTCGGGTAAACTTGTAATCATTCAGGCCTAGGAAAAACTGCATTTAGGAAAATTCTCATCCATACATAACTATTGAATAACCTGTATTAAATAAAGTGGTAACCGAATAAACTTATCAAAAAACGGCATTTAAACAAACTATGTCATCCAAGAAGAACCGGAAAAACTTTCCCATCGAATTTCTGGCTCAAATAAGATGCCATTGTAGTGACATCTTTGTTCAGGATTGTGAACTACGACTGGACTTTATAAGAGTGAGGTTGTGCTACAGAGAACTGATTTGCATGAAGATTGCTGATATGTTTCTGTAAGTAGGAGAGTAAGGTCATACAGAGTAGGACTGATTTGCATGAAGATTGCTGATATGTTTCTGTAAGTAGGAGAGTAAGGTCATACAAAGTAGGACTGATTTGCATGAAGATTGCCGATGTGTTCAGGTAGGAGAGGAGTGTGCTTTTACAGAAAATTGATTTTCACGACGATTGCTGAAGAGATGTTTTTATGGAAGGTACGCATACAAATATCAAATTATTTCCTGTAAGTACATGTTTTGTAACATTTACTAGAAGATATTGAGCGGAAATATTTTAAATGCACGACAGCTATTGAAAGGCTGCAACATAATAAATATTAATAAACCTAATTAATTATGCTTCATTTATATAACTCATCAATATAGATGAAGCCCCGTAATTTTGTAGTGCCTGATTTCATTCCAACTTTTGTAGGCGCTTTGGGACAATATTTGTGGGTAGAAATTCGCATTTATTTTTTATTCGCAGTCGCAGTAGTAAACCGAGTAAAAATTACTCTAAATTATAATTTTTTTTCGGCTCAAATCGATCTAAAAATCCACCTTTCCGCCGGTGGATCGCATCACAATAAAAAACACAATGTAACCCACTGTAGATATACACAAAATTCATAATGCCTAAGAAAGCGTAGGAGAACAAAGTGGGGTGAGCTTTGTGACTTTAGGACAAATAGTCCTGTAACGTCAATCAGTTCCCTTTGAGGCACAGCGTGCTCAACAGTTTCAGTCTCCATTTGCGAAAACAAAAACTGTTCGTAGCGGTAGGTGGAAAGAGACATGGAGTGAATACTCGTATATGAACCAAAATTCCCTTATCATTCATAATAAATCTCATCTCACTCTCTGGATTGTGACGCAAGAAGAAAATCACTTCTCTTTTTGTGAAAGCGTCAATACTTGTCTCTAGCTTCTGCGCAGCTCACCCTTGTATTTTCATTTGATGTGACTGCGAGGACCTACAGCTCGGCAGATGTTGTACTCGTGTAGTTGGGTTTGAAAATACAGGAGTGCATGCACTGTTTTTCTTACCGTGTCTGAAGGTGATTACAATTTTCCCTATAGCGTAAGCTCGATCTCAGGCTTGTTCAGATGACGCTGCGGTCGCTTCTCCATCATGTAATCGGAGTGTTCGCATCGATCTATTACTAGGCAATCGGTGCCTAGATATTGAGTTACTAGGCAATCAGTGCCTAGATATTGAGTCACTAGGCAATCAGTGCCTAGATATTGAGTCACTAGGCAATCAGTGCCTAGATATTGAGTCACTAGGCAATCAGTGCCTAGATATTGAGTCACTAGGCAATCAGTGCCTAGATATTGAGTCACTAGGCAATCAGTGCCTAGATATTGAGTCGAGATGAGAACACGGCTTGCACGACAGCTTCAGGAGCCTCGTCGAGCATAATTAAATGATGCTGTCCCCCGCTTCCCTGAAATAAGGATGCACGCTGCCTGCCAGAATGAGCGACGTCATTATTTCGAGTGCTGGAGGTAGTCTCCTCGTTGATGAATGTTTGACTATTTCCAAGTAAAATCAGGGGAAATTGAATGTTTGTAAACTAGGGAGAATGAATTTATGCATGTGTCGGACACATTGGTTTTTTTTTGGGTAGCAGACACGATAAAGATGTGTCTACGAATATTTCTTTTTGAATGAATAAATAATATTGAGTTTGTGTAATAAAAATGTGATTTTCTAGGCATAAAGATTCATACGTCGGATGTAAATAACATTTTGTGTCCAGAGATATTTATTTGCGTTTATCTTTCAGAAATCATTTGTTTACCGTTGTGAAAAATAATTTAGAATCAAAATTACCATAAATATGAGCGAGACATCAATATCAATATGTGTATATGGCACGTGTCGTTTGAACACAAGATAAAAATAAATGAAACGACACATTCTTTCAAAGCTTGTACATAGAGATGACATGTACAAATGCCTTTCACTTGACTCTGAGAAATTATTAATTAAAATTTGTTCCCCCTTGAACATAAGTACGTGTGAAAAAGTTGACTTGATGAGGCAGAGCCTAATTTTCACTTGATGTCAAGTTCACTTGATGATCAAGAGCTTAATATTGATTTCATAATCTAGATTTTAAAGCCTGATCCTCAATTAAAATAGGGGTGTAAGAAAGTGGGTATGTTCTTATCTTTGTTGAAGTTATAAGGCTAAAATTACCCTCATTCATACGAGTAGTAGTGTGTAGATGTATTAATAACGAGGCTAATACTTTTCGTAGTTTGCATCACCAATATAATTTCTTTAGCGTGGCATGAATTTTTCCACGTATGATCGAAAGACTTACAAATTCATAATTGACAGTTAGTAAATTTTACCGCCAAGTTTTTTTAACGCTTCCTAATAAGGAGTCTATTAGAAAGAGAAAATAATTCCATACGGAAAACGTAAACGTTTTACAAAAAAAATCGATAAGTAAAGTAAGGATTTCTAGAAATAAACACATAGAAATAAAACTAATGGGAAAATTGTACTCAAAAACGGAGATGAATATTTCAAATAAAACTATTCTGTAATTCGATTATACAATACGATAAGGGTAGAAGTTCATTGAACAGAAACGTGATTCCAAAGGATCGTATTCTTTGAGTACATGCTTCTGAAAACGAGTTTTTAAATCCTCCACTTACGAATCTTGACCTAGCAGTAAAAAGACTGCGGTCTCATGAATCCCTGAATTATTGAGTTAGCTGATAATTGCGTGTTAGAAGGAATGATTTTCCGATACCGCAGGCCTTCTGCAGCAGCTGTTGCTCCTATCTGAGGCAGGTCAGTGTCTACGTCTTGCTCTTCTGCACGTCCAATTCTGAGAAAAAATGTCAATAGTGACCCTCATTTTCTTTAATTATTTGCGTGGAGATCCGTTCTAAAAATTAGATATTAGCGTAAAAAGCCATGGTAAAACAAACACTACCAGGCAAGATTCAGTTTCCAAATGAAATAATAAAATCTAAAGCATTTCTGATTTTTGCATTAAAAATTGTAGTGTACTACCGACCAACGTATGCATATTTTAATTTTTTTGTGCTGTTTAGTATTAAAATGTCTTACACATTACATATCAGTCTTCTGAATCTGTTATTGGGTTACCTATGCATTTAAAATTTTAGTTCTAAAATGAAGGTTTAAGTTTAGCTAACGTATGAGCTTCATTTTCACAGGGCTAAGAAAATTTCCGTTATATATATATATATATATATATATATATATATATATATATATATATATATATATATATATAAATTGTGAATGGTCGTAATCATGGTTATGATATTATGTATAATGACATTTTGAAACAAAATTTGATTTTGATACGAATCAAGTTCTTCACATCGACTTCTAAAAACAGCAAGTGAGCTGGTCGGTGAGAGATTATTCTGCTCTTCCAAGGCTTTATTGGCGTTTTCTTCGACTTCATTCATGTAATACCTTCATTCATCGCTAAGAGGTCCGTTTGCTGTAGCAATTTTTAAATGGAAGAGGGAATTTTCTTTGAGGGGCTCAAGGGATGAAAACTTTGTATAGTGTGAACATTTAGATTGATTTTCTTGTAGACTATCGCATTAACTAAGAGGAAAATTTCACTATTGGGCTGAAGTTTTAAAAGCCAGAAATGAAAGTAGTTTATCGTTCATAAACGGGCCACATAATCGCTTCAATCATTCGATTGAAGCGATTGTGTTCATTTCTAACTCGTAACGACTGGTGTCATTTTCCTTTCTGAAATTGAAAGTAGGTAACAACTAACGTTTTTTCTAAACGTCTTAAGCTTTTCAGTATAATAGCGCGAAAAGAACTTGCTATTCTTTCCATGTTGCTTAGAAAGCGTAGTTATTAAACAACTTAGTTGCTCTGTTTCTGCCAGGGCAGTCTCAACATCTACAAGTGAGCGTTTCAATGATAAAAATCATTGAATTCATTTTTATGTAATGCTGAATAATAACAAGAGTAATCATAATAAAAGTGATAAGATTTATAGAAATTTTAATGTCGTTGTTAATCAAGCAAAATGAATCATGTTATTGATTGACAGTAAAATTAGCACAAACTAAACTGCCCTAAACATAAAAAACTATCCGGTGAGTGATAAAAAATTGAGGCAGGTTAGGGTAAAATTGTTACAATGGAAATTTTAATACATCCATGCTCGTTAGTTTTATACTTATGACTGCACGTCAATGACTTCAACACTAAATCAGGCATGGAACAAATTTGTTCCGACTCAAATGTTGGCAGGGATCTGGAATCGCTCATTCTCCGCATCGCTCACACGATAAAAACTAAGTGTCGCATTGCAGCAAGCGGCAAAATGTATCGGAAATAATTAACGAGCTCCGAGCCAGCAAGTCGGGACTGATTTTCTCGCTACTATTTTGCGTCTTTTCCGATTTAGTTTTAGTTCTTTTCTGTATTTTAGAGTATTGACTTCTGCACGGAAATATAGATACTGTGGTGCACAGTTAGTAGATTTGTTGGATGCAACATTCATGTCCTGAAATTTACCAGCACAGAGCATCTGCGATTTTTTCTGTGCTGTGGAAAACTGAAGTTGTAGCACATAATAAAAATTTTCTAAAAAAGAGCGTGAGACTTTACCAAATCATTAAAGCTTGAAAACACGTACGTTATGCTGGGTGTTATAACTTGTAGAATATTTATTTGTAGTTTAAAGTAATTTCATTTCCACCCAATGACCGATTGAAAAGTTGAAACGATGGAGAATAATATATGAGTACACAAGTATGTGGTGATTGACAAGCTTGCCAGTTACGTTATCAGTTATTAAAAGATAGGTGTTTCAAACAAGTACATGGGTGAAATCCCTGAATTTGTGCAAATTTTTTTTTTTCAAAATCAGTAGCACGTTTTTATTTAGAGTCAGTGTAGATATCATTTTTGAAATGGAAGAGATATCTAAGAACAAAGTTTTAGAAAAAAGAGTTTAAAGTAGGATTTGTTCTTTACTTTAATGGAGGTCATCTTTAACACTAGGTAAATGTAATATTTGGAATGTATATAATAATAAATTCAATGTTTATAACCCACTACATATGAAAAAGACATGTTCCATTGCTCAATATTTTATCAATTTAATAATAACAAAATTAAATAACACTCGGAAACTTAATTTTTTTTATCAATATAGAATATCACAAACTTTTTGCTTTGCTAATAAAGTTTAATATTGATGTACCCAACCTCCTTTTAATTCAGGTATTCACAGGTACTGCAGGCATCATAGCTCAAAACTTTCAAGTCTGTATGGGCTCTTCGTTCATTTTTATGTTGTTTCACTGGGGTTTATTTTCTTTCAGTAAGCGCGTCTTATATATCTGCACTATTTTTCAACGGATTTTTTGACAATTTGCTTATCACCTGAAAATGGTATTTTTGACGGATCAACACAGAATTAATTTTTTTGAATTTAATTCTTGACTATATTTCGCTTGTGTGATGCACTTTTATAAACACTTGTGCAATCGAGACTCTAACTCATTTCCAATTAAATGAGAGCTTAAAAAAATTAGCCAAATGAAAACTATTATTTGAAAAAAATACTGTGCATAGTAACTTAGGGTTCTGATTCTATACAAGTGTGTGAACTTGTTGCAAAGCTTTATGAACATCTGAATATTCACACTTTGAAACTAATTGTTTCAATTGGTACTGGTTTTTATAATACGAGTACCTTCCTATGTTGTTTATATTTAATTCAACACTCACAGTGCAACATTGAATACGTTCTTCTTTTCATTTTCGACTACTGGAGCGTGGAGTTTTTATCTCATGCTTAACGTTGTTACTTGTTTTCTAGAAGAATGTGACATGCTGTTACTTGCATGTAAATTCCTCAACACATTAATATTCCTTAATTACTTACCTTCTCAACGCTATTTATCCATGAGCGACAAACTAACAAAACATTTATTCTCAAATCCCTCATTTGAAAAAGGATTTACTGTCATGTATGTACGAGTATTTGCGATAGTGAAATCGATTCAGGTAGCTTTTTCTCAACAGTAATGAATATTGAAGGACACAATAGAAAATATAATCATTTGTTCATGAAGCAAATGATTCTTCCTTTGTGAAGCTGCATGTCTCATTGCAGATCAATAAAGAGTTGAACAAATTTTGCTTTCATGCTGTGTTCATGCAGTCAATCTAAGTCTCAAAAAATGACTTATTGCGAACACGACGCAAAATTAGAAACTGATTCAATTGACACTCAGCAATTGAGAACATCGAGTATCATTATAATGGATGTAACTGTCCTGATTGACTATAATGTTCAATAACGTCACGATTTAACTTTTATTATCGTGTAATGAAGCAAGTGAATTAGTATAGCTTCGATCAATCTTCTTGAGGTTCTCAGTAAGCGACATATTGAGTTTGATGAATTTAGATTTTGCAATTCTATAATTTCTATTGTGGAGTTTGGGTAGAGCGTGAGATATTCATGTCGAGATTTTTATTAAAAAAACAAATTATTTCGTTCCCTAAACAATTTTCTACGAAGATTATCTTGATAGAGGGTGTATGTTATTTGAAAAAGGATGAAGTATAGAAAGTCCGTGTTGATGGGATTTACGATTTATTTGAAAATAATCTACCATGAAACATATATAATGGTGAAATAGATCTAGAAAAAGGATTATTTATGAATAAAGAACAGAAACGTATCGGGATTAAGTCGAAATCAATATTTTTTTTGAGGAACTTTGGTAAAAAAGTTCAAATTTGTTAATGATAATGTACCAGTACTAGCAAAACAGATATCACGGGATAAAATTAAAATGAATGCATTTCACGAACGTGGGCTGCTGGAAATAATCTTTTTGTTGAACAAAAGGAATACAGAATTTTCTTTAATTTTATTCCTATATATGTCTGTATATGTTTAAAACTTGTTTAAACTGGACGCTGTGAGTGAGAACTAGTTGTACGTTACCTGCTTGTGCGAGCATGCGCGCAGCTCTTAGATTTATACTGAGCATTGTCGCTCATGTTGGCTTGTGGGAGCTTAGTAAGCTATCGGATGCTGCTGTATGAGGTTGTCATTCTCAGCAGTTCTGCTATTAAAAATGTTCATAAACGAAAAATGCATATGAATACAGAGTTTTGTGCGTGTTCATCATAATAGCGTGTCACACTTTTTTATTGCTTGACGAGACTTCTTCGTGTCTGTTAATGTAACTGAGGAACAGCAGCAGCCATGCAGACGTCCTAACTTGACGGTCGCTGCAGCAGCACTGGTTCTATGCAAGCATGATGTACGAAAACCTAACCAAGTTTTTATTTACGCATGGGATCATCAGAAATAGCCTGGATTAAATCTCAGCTGGTTTTTAATACTACTTCATTCATCCTAATTATGTTTTTTCTAAGCTTGCCTACCGGAGATGCACAGAAACTCTCACGTGCATGTAGAAGCGTTGTGTTTGCATAATACCAGACAATGTTGTAGCCGACGGCTTGCTGCATTGTATGTTATGAAGAAGAAGGAAATTTTCTAACTTCGGATTATTTTAGCATCCAGGCAAGCTTTGCTGTAAAGTTTCCCATTCACGAGATAGAAGTGGCGCTAACTTTCAGTGTTATAAAGTATGATACCTTGAACAGAATGAAATATGAAATTGGTCTGTAGAAACTGTGAGAACTCCAGAAATTTGTGCACATGCATTTTTTCTGTTCTTTTCCGGCCAATAGAGATGCACGGAAAACATTCAGTCATTTTATTACAGTAACACCTCTACTTTAAAGACAATAGTCATATAGACTGGAATGAAATAGAATAATGCGACGTCCTATGTAGTGGATATCGATATATGACTATAAAATTCAGACTTATTTTGGGAGCTGAATAAGCTAAAAAAATTATTGGAAGCAACCTTGAGGTAAATAGATGGACTAGTATCGTTCATGTTAAATTAGTGAACTTTGTGTTTTATAATAGGGTTCATTGAAAAGTAACTTAAATATTAGGTTCATAGTCCGTAGATTTTTGAAATCTGCTATGAGTATGCATCCGTAAACGCCATATTTAAATTTGTACTGTGAAATCCGTAGAGTTTTTACTCAATGTTTACATGTAAATTTTATTCAGTTACCTTATGTATATACCTCGTGTGAATATTGATGCTTACCTGAAAAAGTAAATCATTGTCTAATATGGTTATTCAGCGACCATGCCTTACGTGCGGATGATATATATATATATCTAAACAAACAGATTCCCTAGAACAACATTACATATTCGGTCATCGATTGAGTTTCCTTGTCGACAAAATGATTAGAGTTTCAAGCAATTCGTAATTGCGAATATGCCGGAATGATTGCCCCAAAGTTCAGCTGTCGAAGAGAGAGGGAATTCTCGAACATTGGGAAGGCAGGCCCGCTTTGAACAGGATTTGAACTTGATCAAAGTGGTGATAGCAGCGAGCTGTCAGCTGCTCCCACGCTGTTTCTCTAGCCCCGACATTTAAAAACTTTCTTTGCCGCTCTACACTGAAACTCGTACAGGAAAAGTAGTTCAAGGATTAAATTGATTTACTGTAGAAAGATTTTAGTAATTCTAAACTCAAAAATTGTCACTTGCTAGGTTAATAATGAGATTACGAGCGCTGTTCACTAATAGTAATGAAATTTTTTCATCAGAAACAAAATTAGGTTATTTTTGGCGACCATTCTGGACCGCACCGTAAGATGACATTTTATGCAAATGTTTATGGTACATATGAAGCCATAATGGTCAGTCAACATAAATATTATGTATACAGACCATGCTACTGCGTGCTGCAATTCTGTTCAGTATACATAACTTTTCTCTATATAGATATGTAAATGCACATCAACGTGTATTCATATCAATTTATTTCACATGCTCTATATAAATTATATATATGTAAAAACAATAGATTTGATTCATAAAAAATATTTATGCTTTATATAATTTTATACGTATGCATATTTGCATATATGTGGGTAAATATGTATCCCTGTATGTACACAAAGGTCCATGAATTTCTTTACATGAGAACTAATATAATGAATTGTAATTTTGTTAAGGCAGAGTTATTCACTAATACTACATTAGAAATTACATATTTTAATTATGTAATTGCTCACTCAGAATTTCACTATATAATAATACACAGTTTGTTGCTTGCTTGCTTGGTCCGTTTCTCTGTCACGCTCTAAAAGATTTAGATAGGAGGAAATTCGATCGGTTATATACATATGTACATGTATATTGTAAGCATTGTATTGTGGATCCCAAAGACATATACATCAATATGAAAACCCCGCAAAGCCTGCGTCCACTGGTAAATCAAACGAAAACATTCAGTAAAAACACGTAAATTTTGATGTGTGGGTCTACTAGTATAAAATATAAAAGAATCTGCCAGATCGTACCATCGTTGTCTATTAATCCCTAGCATGACAATGTAAGACTATGATGTTAATCAGCCTTATGACAAATAAACACTGAATTCACTTGATATTTTTATGCAATTCTCTAAGAAAAAACATTTTTTCTTTTGAAAAACTAGCTTCCTGCAATCTCCCTCCCAGAGCTAGTAGTCTTGGTCATTACTTACTAGCATACTAAGTACGATTTTAATTACCTACTCAGCGGCGACTTCATGAAGGCACCATCGAGTAATGGAAATCTTAGAGGTTAATTACCTTACACAGCCAGAAAGTATGATTAGGAGCCCACAGCGGAGAAAATGATGAAAGTAATGAAGTGGAATGATGGGAGTGGTGGCAGGAATGATGGTTGTGGTGGTTGTGATGGTGAGTGGGTGGGTGGGTGGGCATGGAGTGGGACAGTGGAGTGGTGAAGTGGAGGAATAGAAGCTCAGAGCCATTAAAGTCAGAGTGGGGTAGTGAGAGAGTTATAATAGAGTGGAGTAGTCATGGAATTAGAGTAGTGGAAGTGGTATCTTGGAAGTAGAATGGTGTGAGTGGAGTGACTGTTTTGGAGTGGTACGACTGGTATATTTTTAGTGGAGTGGTTGTTAGCTGAATGAATTCAAAGTAAAGATAGTTTTACAGATAGTGTTGAGGGTTAGTTATGGTGGAGGGGTGGTGATGATGGGTGGTGGTGGAGGGGTGGTGGT